>SKCR01031369.1:0-16143 GCA_019454045.1 Zanthoxylum bungeanum | reverse complement strand
AAACCATTACCTAGCTTTAATAATGCCTTTAATTGAACCATTTCAACCCACGGTAGACACGGTTAACTAAAGCATAAACCACAAACATTATAAGACATTATTTCGGGGTCGATTCTCTATCCCTAGTGGAGTCGCCAGACTATAGGACACATAAATTGGCGACGCTGTCCCGAGCTCACGGCCCGGTCGGGAGTACGGAGTAGCCCACGGGGGAACTAAACCGGAGAAATAAAATGGAGTCGCCACCGAGTGTGAACTTGGAAATGATTTAAGGCTGCACTCACCCCTCGCAAGGGAAGACCTCAAATCGTTGGGTTCAGAATGGTCCCTTACTTATGCCACTTGTAATGAATGGATTTGTGCAATAATCTAACCAAGTCTATGCAACATACATACGCAAGATAACCTACATCTAAGTTCGCATACAACTATATCTAAGTTTGCATATAACCTATATCTAAGTTTGCATGCATAAAATTAAGTTCAAATAACGGCAAGCACACAATCTCATGAACACATTAAATTGATGAATACGAAAACATAAATAAATAATCTATTATCTAAACATAAACATTGAAGAGATATAATTAAGCTCCTAGTGCGAAAGAAACGACTAAATCATGCATAAAATAACATACTAAACAACTAAATCATGCATAAAAATAACATATTATTTCTAATAAATAACGAATAAACACAAGATTAGATGAAACGAAATATGTGCATTTCTCAAGCGGTACGTGGAATTGTATCCCAAGTTCAGACCGCACTACCGTCCACTCAGATTCGGCTACGGAATTTACGTCTGGGTTTCCATCAGATATACCACGAGAGATAGCACAAAATCATTCATCCTATGGCCACAACATATATAAATCAACAATATGCTTGTGAAGAATTACTAATAAATAATTAAAAAATGAACTGGAATAAATAAAAGGTGCCCTCAGGTCTAACCTTTTAAGTCGCCTCTTGGAAGTACGTTACGCGGTTGTCGGAAGGGTTGATGCTGCGCAATTTTTCTAATTTACTGGTTCATTGTTTTCCTCCGTTGCTTCGCTGTTTTGGGCTGTTGTTTGCTCTATTTTCGCTGTATTTTCTGGTCGTTGTGTTTGGTTGTTGTTTACGGTATTTGGAGTGCAGTTTGAGGACTGTTTGTGCGGTAATTAAAGGGGTTTTGGGGTGCAGTTTATACACAGTTCGAGAATGAACAAGCCGGGAATGGCACTCCAAGAATGGAAACACAGTTCGAGAATGAACAAGCCGGGAATGGCACTCCAAGAATGGAGCAAGGTTCGGGAATGGACCGCATCACAGTAACGGTTCGAGAATGGACCACCTCTCATCGAAACGGTCCGAGAATGGACCACCTCACAACAAAATCAACACAACACAACAGGCAAACCAAGTGGCAGCTGGCGAGCCAGGTAAGTAAAAATGCATTGCATAACTTTTATAGGATTGTTCAAAGTCACACACTGCACAAGTCCCATCAAAGTGGGGGTGACTGTAGGCACTGCATTTTTGCATATAAATCTCGATGATGAGTCTCATTTGGAGGCACTACCTTTTAAGTCGCGGAAGCCGTGGGAAACGGACGTCGGAAGGGAAAAGATGGAAATCAATACTTTGTCGAATTTTACTCGCTTGCTTAGCTTCGGGCTCGCTGGCGGACCTTCGTTTTAAAGCAAATTTAGCCTAACAAAACCCAGAACCTTTTAATCTTGGCCCAAACCCACTCACCAAACCAACACAACACCTAGCCCACCAAGAGAGGCCCACACGCCCATCACCCAAATTATATTAAATATTAATTAGATAATGTATTTGAATTAAAAAAAATATTTAAACCATTTACCAATTAAATAAAACATAAAATATAATCATGCCTAATTTAGACAAATCAAATATATTAACTTCCTAACTAAACAAAATCACATACTAAATTAAAGAGATGTTATGCCTAATTAAAATCAATCCTAACCAATTAAAATATTGTATTCCTAAACCAAGGAAATCAAATATTCAACCTTCCTAATTCACCAAATCTTGCCCCCCCTCAATCTTTCACTTTCCTTGCTCAACACAAAATCAAATCCCTATCCATGCAAACCCTAATGGACAACTATAAAACACACACTAATTGCAACCCTAATGGACACTCGCTAAGACACGGCACAAACAAAAACAAAGCAAAAAACCTCAGCCAAGCAACAACTCTTCACAGCCTTCAACGTCACAAACTGCCACGATCCCACATCCCCTAGCCACTACTCTCCATAAGCCAACAGCCCTTAAACACAAACTGACCAAGCCATCTTCAAAGCCTTCACTCCACTCTCAAAGCCACGCACCTGAACCAGCCTCACATTCACCAGCCCTTCAGCGCATAAAGCCACACAAAGCCAACTAGCCACGACTTCAACCAAAATGCTAAATAAAATAGCCCTTATTGACCAATAAATATAGCAAGCAACGTGAGCAAACAGTGAGTACTAACCAGCGTAACACAGTCCCAAAATCTGGCCAAAACTGCACCCCGAAACTACCCAAAACAGTCCCAAAATATAGCCAAAACAGTGACCCAAACCAGTCTAGAAATCACCCCAAAACTGCAGTAAAAACATCAGAAAACGGTGAAGAAACGGCAGCGAAACAGCGGCAAAACGGAGGTCAAAACAGTAGCTTGAGCAGTAAAACAACAAGGTAAAACGCAAACCAGTGAACCAGAAACGTTACGGTGTGATAGCCCTTCCGACGGCCATGAAACACGAGTTCAAAAGTCGACATAAAAGGTTAGACCTGAGGGTATTTTTCACACTCGTTTTCAGTTTTATTTTTATTATTTATTGAGTATTGTTTGCATGATTATTTTTTATTGAAGCATGTTGTGGCCCTTGAATAGATAGAAAGTGCATGAATTATGAAATATTGTATGTTGTGGCCTTGGAATAAAATGAAAGATGTGTCAACTCTCGTGGTATATCGGATGGAAACCCGGACATAAATTTCATAGCCGATTCCGAATGGACGGTAGTATGATCTGTACTCGGGATACAACTCCACATACCGCTTGAGTAAACGGCACTTTCTTTTGTTTTATCTTGCTTTGATTTATTTATTATTCGTCATTTAAATTCCGCATGTTATTGTATGCATGATGCAATCGAGCGCATGGACTTAGTAAGTCAGATTAAAGGTCCCCTATTTGGAGGGGTTAAAACCCTTTACCACAATGCTTTGCCGCGTCGGTTGATGTGTGTTCGGTTGAATGTAAGATATGTTCAATCGGGTATACTAAGTTTGATGTTATTGTCTTTATTCCTTGTATGCATGATGCAATCGAGCGCATGGGCTTAGTAAGTCGAATTAAAGGTCCCCTATTTGGAGGGGTTAAAACCCTTACCACAATGCTTTGCCGCGTCGGTTGATGTGTGTTCGGTTGAATGTAAGATATGTTCAATCGGGCATACTAAGTTTGATGTTATTGTCTTTATTCTTTGTATGCATGATGCAATCGAGCGCATGGGCTTAGTAAGTCGGATTAAAGGTCCCATATTTGTAGGGGTTAAAATCCTTTACCACGATGCTTTGCCGCGCCGGTTGATGTATATTCGGTTGAATATAAGACGTGTTCAATCGGGTATATGAAGTTTCATATAGTCATCCTTTTCTTTGTACGCATCGTAATGAAAAGCATGTTTATTCCATTAGTTTCATCATTTACCTTAGTCTTGGCTTAACGTATTACAATTCATATGTCCATGTTATGATAGCATTTGTGTATTATTTCTTGTGGTATATCGGATGGAAACCCAGACATAAATTCCGTAGCCGATTCCGAATGGACGGTAATGTGATCTGTACTTGGGATACAATTCCACGTACTACTTGGAAAGGTGCTCACATGTATGTTTGTGTCCATATTAGTTATCTTCTGTTGCACCATGTCATATCATGCTTACTTTAATGCCTAATTGCATCCTTAAGTGTCTTTTTGCATTATGTACTTAGTTGACTCTTTTATTTATGCATGGACATGTAATGGCTATTTGTTTATTATATGTCTATGAAATCACATGTTCACCATTATTTAATTCGCCTTTATGTGTGCTTGCGTGGTTAGTGTGTGCTTGTGTTTCCATGAATACAATATGCCAATGAAGTTGTATGTTCGTTGATACTTTGATGTACTTTCAAGCATGCAATCTTAGATGTGAAATATATGCCAATTTAGGTGTAAGATTTATTTTTGCGCATATGGATTTAGAAGCATGATACTCTTGGAAATAAGTGTTACTTAAGCTTGATTAAATTATTACACAAATCATTTCATTACAAGTGACATAAGTAATGGCCCATTCCGAACCCAACGGTTTGAGGTCTTCCCTTGCGAGGGGTGAGTGCGGCCTTAAATCTCATTTTCCCGGTTCACACCGGGTGGCGACTCCATTATTCTCCGGTTTAGTCCCCCGTGGCTACTCCGTACTCCCGACTGGGCCGCGAGGCCGGGACAGCATGCGTCGCCCAAGTTTTGTGTCCCACAGTCTGGCGACTCCACTGGGGATAGAGAATCGGCCCCGAAATATTGTCTTATAATGTTTGGGTTTATGTTCTAATTGACCGTGTCTATAGTGGATTAAATGGGGGTTTAATCAAAGGCATTTTGAGGCTAGGTAATGGTTTGGTGTCTTCTTTCACTCACTACCTTTCTAGAAGGAAAAGCTGTTAAGGCACCTAGATAGCCATCTACTCGTAGCCTATTGTGATGGACTAATTTGGAGGACTCGTTGTTTATTCCTGACACCAAGCGATATGAGCCTAAGAGGCTTGGGTATTTAAGTGAGGCTCGCTCCACCCTCCCTCTGGGGAATCTACAACGGGAAATCCATTTGACAGTCGGTCACACACCATAGCTCACTGGCACGTACCTTAGTGTATAAAAAAGGGTGCGCTCACTTGGCCGCTCGAACCCTTGATTGGGGAGACCTAGTTGTGGGCCATCCTTCGCCGGTGAGAGCCTTTGTCTACACTCTTGTGAACCCACCTATAGACCGTGGTTGTATGGTTAAAGTAACAATTATTTCCTTGAGTATGTGCTTGTGGACCATCCTCATTTGGATGCAGTTGGACTATTGTCAGAAATGCGAACTTGCTGGGCCATTTAAACTGGGGCGAGTTCGTACCTTATGACCATTAGGCCCCAAGCTTCTGAAATGTTGATGGGCCATTATGTAGAAATCATTGTTTTATGTTTGCATTATCTTTATTTTATGCTTTTGTTTGGGAACATCGTCGTTTGGATCCATTTGGACCATTTGTCAAGGGATATGGGCTTGTTGGCCATTTAAACTGGGACAAGAACGTATTTTATGACGATTGGGCCAAACGCTTCTAAGTGTTGATGGGCCACTTTGTGCTTGTGTTCGAAACATTACCATTTGGATTTAGTTTGGCTCCTTGCCATGAGATGTGAACTCGTTGGGCCATTTAAACTGGGACGAGTTCACTCCTATGAGAGTTAGCCCAAAAGCTTCTAAAATGATGGTGGGTCGATTTGTGTGAAAATTTTAATGAGTTGATATATTTCTTGCATCACATGCACCTTATGCATACATTCACCATGTTAACCCCATTTGTCTTGAAGGCCATCATAGATACCCGTTGGTTAGGGAAGAGGGCAGACTTGTCAAAAGACCGAGCAACCACCAAGAGTACCGGCAGAAGGCCTAACCCAATGGGATAGGAAACTCAATCATGCATGCATGCATACACGTAACATATTTGCATCATTTTTGTGTTTGTTCTGTTTTGTAATAACAGGTTTCGAATGAGAAAAAAAGAAAGCGTCGAATGCAAGCCGACCAGAAGCAGCAATAGTACAATGTCAGCAGTCTTCAGGAATGAATCGTAGGGGCGAGGCCTATATCAGTATCAGTCTAAGGGCGAGGCCCATATCAGTATCAGTCTGGGGGGCGAGGCCCATATCAACAGTATCAGTCTAGGGGCGAAGCCCATATCAGCAGTATCAGTTGGGGGTGAGACCCACATCAGTATCAGCTAGGGGCGAGGCCCATATCAGTATCAGTTGGGGGGAGGCCCATATCAGTACCAGCTTGGGCGAGGCCCATATCAGCATCAGTTTGGGGATGAATCCCGAGGGTCGAGGCCCACATTAGTATCAGTTTAGGGGCGAGGCCTACATCCGCATTAGTTTAGGGGCGAGGCTCACATCAGTATCAGTTTGGGGATGAAATCCGAGGGTCGAGGCCCACATCAGTACCAGTTTAGGGGCGAGGCCCACATCCGCATCAGTTTGGGGGCGAGGCCTACATCAGTGTCAGTTTAGGGGCGAGGCCCACATCAGTATCAATTGGGGGCGAGGCCCACATCAGTATCAATTGGGGGCGAGGCCCATATCAGCATCATGCATCCATACATACATGCATACATATCATATACATGCAATCTTTGTTTTATATTCGCATGATTGTAGCGGCAAAGACCACCTCATCAAGTAACGGCTAAAAAATGAGCCACATTCTCGGACAGCACGGTTCAGAAATGGACCGCTACACACAACAAATGTCGAAAATGGCGCTCCAAAATGGAGCACACACAGCAAATGCCGAAAATGGCGCTCCAAAATAGAGCACTCTCATGCATGCATGCATACACGTAACACATTTTGGCATTCGTTTTGTGTTTGTTTTGAATTCGCAGGTTTCAAAGAAGAAAAAGAGAAAGCGGCAAAGACAAGCCAACTAGAATCAGCAACATATGAGTAGTAGTTTCGGGGATGAGTCCCAGGGTTGAGGCCCATATCAGTTTCAGTCTTGGGGATGAGTCCCAGGGGCGAGGCCCATATTAGTATCAGTTTGGGGCGAGGCCCACATCATTCTGGGGGCGAGGCCCACATCAGCATCACTCTGGAAACGAGGCCCACATCAGCATCAGTATCAATTTAGCCGGGAATGGCACTCCAAGAATGTAAATACAGTTCGAGAATGAATAAGCCGGGGGGAATGGCACTCCAAGAATGGAAACACAATTCGAGAATGAACAAGCCGGGAATGGCACTCCAAGAATGGAAACAAAGTTCGAGAATGAACAAGCCGGGAATGGCACTCCAAGAATGGAAACACAGTTTGAGAATGAACAAGCCGGGAATGGCACTCCAAGAATGGAAACACAGTTCGAGAATGAACAAGCTGGAAATGGCACTCCAAGAATGGAAACACAGTTCGAGAATGAACAAGCCGGGAATGGCACTCCAAGAATGGAAACACAATTCGAGAATGAACAAGCCGGGAATGGCACTCCAAGAATGGAGCAAGGTTCAGGAATGGACCGCATCACAGTAACAGTTCGAGAATGGACCACCTCTCATCGAAACGGTCCGAGAATGGACCACCTCACAAAAAAATCAACTCAACACAACAGGCAAACCAGTGGCAGCTGGCGAGCCAGATAAGTAAAAATGCATTGCATAACTTTGATAGGATTGTTCAAATTCACACACTGCACAAGTCCCATCAAAGTGGGGTGATGAGTGGTATTTATATCACTATTTCCCACTCATTTATCCTAATATTTTGTATAGTTTCTTGAGTCTTGTGAATATTTTGATGTGTTTTGTGTTATTTTGTAGATAAATAAAGTTTCAGGACATTCTCTGGAGGTGATTTGGGGCAAAACAGTGAAAATTGGACAAAAAGGGCAAAATCGTCATTTCAGCGTCGGGACGCTGAAGCCTTGCGCGTCGCGACGCCCAGGATGCGCCGAATGTGCTAACATGCACCGTCTGCCACGTGTCAAAATCTGATAGGTTGGACTTGCTAACGTGCGCCGGATCTTGCTAACGTGCGCCACCCTTGCTAACATGCGCCGCATGCCACGTGTCATCACCTCATTGGACCACCCAAACCGCGTGCCACGTGTCGCCTCTCTCTTGGACCGAATAATCAACGAATCAGAGCATGCCACGTGTCACCATTCTATTAGACCAATTTACACCCAATCACAAGATTACACGTGGCACGATTTCATTGGACCGCATCGCCAGCTAACCAGAGCGTGACACATGTCACCAATTATTGTGCCGACAGCCGCGTGGTCAACGTACGCGTGGACTCCAGAAACTGTTTCTAGCGTCACGACGCTAGTGCATTTTCAGCGTCGTGACGCTGGACCAAAATATGCCTACAAAAGGAGGCCGCCATTTCAGTTTTAGGGGCACCATTCTCTCTCATTTCTTTGATGTAAATCGGGAGTTTCTCTCTCTAATTCTTTTAATTTAAGTTTTGTAATTAATTTTTAATTACATTCTGTAATAGTAATTACTTTTTATAATAGTAATAGTAATTTATCTTGTTTTTACCGTTTCAGTTTTACTATTCATCCATGATAAGGTAACTTCTCCTTGCTAAGGTGAAAGGTAATTCTTTTACTGTTACTATTTAGATTAATCTCCCTTAATATAATATATTTATTATTTAAAAATTTGACTTAATAAGGATACCGCCATATTGGTCGGTTGGCTATTAAATTTAAATTGGTTTAAACATGACTAATCCAGGATACCGCCTATATGGCTGGTTGATATTAAATTTTCTTACCGCCTATATGGCAGGTTCATGAACAAATCATACCGCCTTTATGGCTGGTCGGACTTAATTTGAATTAATCAGGTTACCGCCTATATGGCTGGTTGGTAATATTATCACAAGTTTATATATTATTTTATAGGAGATATTTAAAATAGTAAATAGTAAAAGTAATTCCTTTTACCTTAGCATTTATTTTATTGTTATTTACTTTTCAGTATTTTTACTTTTCCGCATTTACTATTTCGCATTTTTACTTTATGGCTTTTACTTTTAAGTTTTTACTAGCCCTAGCCATGTGTCATAACTAAGTTAGTTATCTAGGGTTGTGATGAATTTCAATATCACTGGTTTATAAGGGTTAGATTATAGTTTGGGTAATATAAAGATTTATTTATTGAGTCTTAATCTTAATGCTTTTTATTAACTGGCCATTAATAAAATTGATTAGGTAAACTTAAAATGAACTAGACATAGGGATTTTAAGTTTAAGACCTTAGACTCAATAACCCACGATCTTCCTTGAGGATAGATAACCCTTTAATGGATTTCCTTACAGGATAGACATATACCTGTCGGGCGGGGGTAGCCATAATTGGAACTTAAACTTAATGAATCCAGATAATTTGGTTGACATAGACATATGGTTCAATTGGGTTAAACTGGGTATTTGTGTCTAAGCATCGACAGAGGTTTCACGTAATTTAGAGTTCCAGGTTAATAAATCAATATATTACCCAGCTATAGGATAACCACTTCATCTTTAATAATATTGAAAAGATTCACAACCCTAGATAGTTTTTAATATTGAATTTTCTTAAAACTTACTTTCGAACAATTTTATTTACTTGTCTTTAATTTAGAATCGTCGCCATTTCAAATCAATCAAACAACCTGTTAGATACTAGTAATCATTTGACCTCATAAAATTAATAGTTTAGGTATTAAGTCCTCGTGGGATCGATACTTTTTATACTACTTGAACGATACGTACGCTTGCGTTATACGTGTGTGTTTACGCCGGTCAAGTTTTTGGCGCCGTTGCCGGGGACTTACTTATCTTTCACTATTAGTTTTAAGGTTAGATACCTTTACTTGTATCTAATTTTCTTTTTACTTATTGTTTTTATTTTCTTGTGTTTCAGGTTCTCAGAAACTTCATGAGACGAACCAGAGCTTTGAACTTCGACCGCTTGACCCGGAAATTGAAAGAACCATCAGACAGTTGAGAAGGGAACGGCGAGAAGGCCAAGAAGCTTTAGTCAACATGGAACCTGAACCTTTGAATGTTGTACCACCAATTCCCATTCGAGACAGAACCATTCCGGTGGTTGACAGACTCATTTCTTGTATTGTACTTCCTCCATTACCAACAAATGCGGGTGACATCAAAACATGCATTCAGATGATTCAGCAGTCAGTTCAGTTTGGAGGAATGATGAAATGCAATGAAGACCCTAATACCCACATCAGCAACTTCGGAAGTTTGCGGCACTTTCAATTACAACCGAGAGGCTGAAGAAGCAATGAGACTGCGTGTTTTCCCATACTCCTTGAAGGACAGAGCTAAAGCTTGGCTACATTCACTACCCAGCAGTTCCATCACAACTTGGAACATTTTAGCCACCAAATTTCTTGCAAAGTACTTTCCACCAGCCAGAACTGGAAAACTGAGAAACGACATCACTTCCTTTGTACAACAAGACTCGGAAACTCTCTACGAAGCTTGGGAAAGGTACAAAGATTTGCTCCGGAAATGTACTCATCATGAGATTCCAAAATGGCTTCAAGTCCAAACTTTCTATAATGGACTTTCGGGAATAATGAGAACCACAATCGATGCGGCTGCTGGAGGAGCCCTGATGGCAAAAGGAGAAGATCAAGCCTGGGACCTAATTGAAGAAATGGCCAACAAATTCTTTGTGGCCAACAGAAAGGGCATGATCCAAAGAATTGCAGGAATTTATGAAAGTGGAGTCAATACAGCAGTCAATACCAAGCTGGACCAGATATGCAAATTCATGGAAACTTTTACCACTGGATCCACAAGTTCACACATATGGACGAGCACCGGAACCAAACCAACTTGAAGAGACGGTGAATTATGTCAATAATTTCAACAGACAGGGATAATCCATATTCCAACACCTACAACCCAGGGTGGAATCATCATCCTAATTTTTCATGGAGTAACAATTCAGGGCAAAAGAACATCCCACCACCACCTGGATTTTAGCAACAAAACAAAAGCCAGGAGCAGACAAATGATCAGGAATAGCAGAAGTGCTGGCTCAGTTAAAAAAGTACGATGCTATGATTCAGAGCCAATCAGCTTCTATTAAAGCACTGGAGAATCAAATCGGCCAACTGGCCAATGCCCAGAGTTACAGACCACCAGGAAATCTTCCCAGCAACACAGAACCAAATCCAAGGAACCGAGGAAAGGAGCAAATTCAAGCCATTACTTTGAAAAGCGGTACTGAGATCAACAAAGATGTAGGGATCAAGGCAACATTGAGGAAATTCCAAAAGATGCCGTTCCACAGATGGAGGAAAAAGAAGCAAAGGAAAAAGAAAAAGATCAGATCATTCCACCTCCACCTTTTCCTCAGCGACTTCAGAAAAACAAACTGGACAAGCAGTTTGCTCGTTTCTTGGAGTTTTCAAAAAGCTGCACATCAACATCCCATTTGCAGAAGCCTTGGATAAAATGCCCAGTTATGTCAAATTCATGAAAGATATTCTTTCACGAAAATGGAAGATTGGGAGACTACGAACAGTAGCATTAACAGAAGAATGCAGCGCCATCATTCAGAGGAAACTTCCCCCGAAGTTGAAAGATCCTGGCAGTTTCACAGTTCCATGCACCATTGGAGAACATTACATCGGTAAGGCTTTATGTGATTTAGGAGCCAGTGTTAACTTGATGCCTTTTTCTATTTACAGGAAACTGCAGATTGGAGAAGCAATGCCTACCTCAGTTTCATTGCAACTTGCTGACCGAACACTTGCATTTCCAAGAGGTGTTGTTGAAGATGTGCTGGTGAAAGTAGACAAACTAATTCTCCCAGCAGATTTCATCATCCCTTGACATGGAAGAAGACAAAGAAATACCTATCATTCTTGGTAGACCATTCCTGGCTACAGGTAAAAACTGTGATTGATGTGCAAAAAGGAGAACTAACCATGAAAGTGCAGGACCAAGAAGTGACCTTTAATGTTTTCAAAACCATGAAATTCCCAAGTGATGAAAAGGAAGAAGAATGCTTCAGAGTTGATATTGTTGAAAGTATCGTTCAAAATACTGAGCCAAATTCCACACGACAACTTGAAGCATGCATCACTAACATGACTGACAATGAGCTAAATGCTGAAATCCTGGAATATATCAACTACCTTGACAAACCATTCCGATTCAAAGCGACACCACCAGTTGAAGCTGGAACTGCCCAAGAAAGATCGAATCAAGCCTTCGATTGAAGAACCACCACAGCTGGAGCTGAAGTTACTTCCGAGCCATCTCAGGTATGCATTTCTTGGAAACACTTCTGAATTACCTGTTATTATTTCTTCTTCACTAACATTGGAACAGGAAGAAAAGCTACTGAGAGTATTACGAGAACACAAAAGAGCCATTGGCTGGACTATAGCAGACATTCGAGGCATTAGTCCATCATTTTGCATGCACAAGATTCTGATGAATGATGAGTACAAACCCACGGTGGAGCATCAACGGAGACTTAATCCAATCATGAAGGAAGTCGTGAAGAAAGAAATAATCAAATGGTTGGATGCTGACATCATTTACCCAATTTCAGATAGTAGTTGGGTGAGTCCTATGCAGTGTGTACCAAAGAGAGGAGGAACTACTGTGATTACCAATGAAAAGAATGAGCTAATTCCAACAAGAACGGTGACTGGATGGAGAGTATGCATGGATTACAGGAAGCTGAACAAAGCCACGAGAAAGGACCATTTTTCGCTACCATTCATTGACCAGATGTTAGACAGATTGGCGGACACATGAATTCTATTACTTTCTTGACGGATATTCAGGATACAATCAGATTGCCATCGCCCCAGAAGATCAGGAGAAAACCACATTTACATGTCCTTATGGTACTTTTGCTTTCCGCAGGATGCCATTTGGATTATGTAATGCCCCCGCCACTTTTCAGCATTGCATGATGGCCATATTCTCAGACATGCTGGAGCAGAGTATGGAGTTTTCATGGATGACTTTTCTTGTTTGGAGATTCTTTTGATCATTGTTTGCAAAATTTGGAACAGGTGTTACAAAGGTGCGAAGATACGAACTTGGTGCTCAATTGGGAGAAATGTCATTTCATGGTACATGAGGGCATTGTTCTTGGACACCGGATCTCACAAAAGGGGATTGAGGTAGACAAAGCAAAGATAGAGACAATTGAAAAACTACCTCCACCAACATCTGTCAAAGGGATTCGGAGCTTTCTTCGGACATGCAGGTTTTTACAGGAGATTTATCAAAGATTTTTCCAAGGTTGCAAAACCTCTTTGCAATCTTTTGGAGAAGGATGTGCCTTTCAACTTCACCAAAGAATGCCAGGAAGCTTTTGAGATCTTAAAACAGAAGCTGATTTCTGCCCTATCATTGTAGCACCAGACTGGACCCTTCCATTTGAAGTGATGTGCGATGCTAGTGATTTTGCTGTAGGTGCAGTTTTGGGACAACGCAAAGCAAAGATTTTCCACACCATTTACTACTCCAGCAGAACTCTGAATGAAGCTCAACTCAACTACACAACCACTGAAAAGGAGTTGCTCGCAGTTGTGTACGCTTTTGACAAATTCCGCTCCTATCTGCTGGGTCCCAAAGTGGTGGTCTACACAGATCATTCAGCAATCAAATATCTGATCACAAAGAAAGATGCCAAACCCAGATTGATCCGTTGGATACTTCTTCTGCAAGAATTCGACGTGGAGATCAGAGACAGGAAAGGAACAGAGAATCAGGTGGCAGATCATCTATCGAGGCTCGAGAATGGAGAAACAGCTGACAAAAATCTGTCAATCAAAGAAACTTTTCCAGATGAACAGCTGTTTGCCATGAAACAACAGGAAGTCCCTTGGTATGCTGACTATGTCAACTACATTGTATCAGGAAAATGGCCGTTGGAATGGACAACTCAGCAACGGAAAAAGTTCTTCAAAGAAGTCAAGCACTATGTCTGGGATGAACCGTACCTGTTCAAATTGTGTGCTGATCAATTATTGAGACGGTGTGTTCCACAGGAGGAAATTAACAGTGTTTTGCAGCACTGTTACTCATCACCATATGGTGGACACTTCAGCGGAAATAAAACTGCAGCAAAAGTTCTTCAATCAGGTTTGTTCTGGCCCACTCTTTTTAAAGATGCTTATCTTTTTGCTTTTCAATGTGACAGGTGCCAGAGAACAGGGAATATTTCGAGAAGAAATGAAGAACCGTTGCAAAACATTCTAGAAGTGGAAATATTCGATGTGTGGGGTATTGATTTCATGGGACCCTTTGTTCCATCATTCGGAAACCTGTACATCCTGGTTGCTGTAGACTACGTCTCCAAATGGGTCAAAGCAATTGCACTGCCATCCAATGATTCAAAAGTGGTGATTAAATTCCTTAAAAAGAACATTTTCACTCGATTCGAAACACCTCGTGCAATCATCAGCGATGGTGGCTCACATTTCTGCAATAGATATTTCGATGCACTCCTATCCAAATACGGAGTTACTCACAAAGTTGCCACTGCTTACCATCCACAGTCAAATGGACAGGTTGAGGTTTCAAACAGGGAAATCAAAAGAATCCTAGAAAGAACCGTTGGATCAACAAGGAGGGACTGGTCAACAAAACTAGATGATGCATTATGGGCCTACAGGACAGCTTACAAGACACCCATTGGTATGTCTCCATATCGATTGGTGTTTGGGAAAGCGTGCCATCTGCCAGTTGAGCTTGAGCACAAGGCGTACTGGGCACTGAAGAAGTTGAATTTTGATTCACAAGCTGCAGGAGAAAAAAGACTTCACCAACTCAACGAATTGGAGGAATTTCGCCTACAGGCTTATGAGAATGCCAAATTGTACAAGGAAAAGACCAAGAAATGGCATGACCGAAAAATAGTTCACAGACAGTTGGAACCAAGGCAGCAGGTGTTTTGTACAACTCGAGGTTGAAACTTTTTCCTGGAAAGTTGAAATCTAGGTGGTAGGACCATTTGTGATCACTCAGGTTTTACCTTATGGAGCTGTTGAGTTACTGGATCCCAATACCAACAACACATTCAAGGTTAACAGTCAACGTGTCAAACACTACTGGGGAGAATCATTTGAGCGACAAAAAGAAAGTGTCACACTTTCAGATCCAGCTTAACTTCGAGAAGTCAAGTCTAGCTGACGACTCTAAACTTAGCGCTCGCAGGGAGGCAACCCATGCAATTTGTGTATAATTGTGATTTGGTGTGATTTAATTTTGGTGTTTTTAGTTTTGCAGATTAAGTTTTCATTTCATGGAAGAAGCTCTCGCAAATCTTCACAAGCAATTTCCTTCTCTCCCTCAAAAATCTCTGATGAAAGTCTACAAAGCTCGCTTGGAACGGATGAGGTTACTAACAATTCACGGAGTTCCTAATGATATTCGTTGGGTAATTGAAGCACGAGTCCGATTGGCAGGTGAGTCTTCTGACTCTTTTATTTCACATCTGCCTGGTTGTGGAAGAAGCACCTATGCAAAGAAACGTAGAGCTAAGCAAATGGGTGTTTGTTTCAAATGTGCACGATGGAATTTAATACTCGTTGTCGTTCTTTAGGAATGGTGTCTGATAATCGCGAAGACAAAATTAAATTCATTAGGGATGGCTTGAGTAAGGAGTCTTTAGATGAAATATCTTCAACTCTTGAGACGCATCCCAGGAGATGTTCACATAGCCTTTCGCAATTTACATACACAATTTCAAAAATAAAGACAACTGTTAAGTCTTGGGAATCTGACTCAAAAAGACCCTGTTTGCCAATTTATAAAGAAAATTGGATGGGAAGCTTGTCCCTGACGCATAGATGTCAATCAAGGCCGTTACTTTTCTTGTAAATATTATATCTCTTTGTCTTTTCTTATAATTGTAATTTTTTTTTGTTGTTTTCTTTATTTTCTCTCTCTCGACAGATCCAGACCTTTTTGACTATCACAATATTAATTCGCTACTAATCGTCCTCTGGAAGATACTTGTGCTATTTTTACTCACCCTTTTCAGGTACTATAAATTCAGCCCGTCATTGCACACTTTTGAAGGCATCAAAGTTGAGAAAGAGATACATAAAAAAAAAATGGAAGCCACTTCAAGAAGACGAGTTGAAAACATCTGTGTGTTCTGCGGTAGTAGTGCTGGTACTAAGCCACCATACATAGAAGCAGCACATGAATTGGGTCGATTCTTAGCTGCAAGGAATATCACTTATTATTGGGTCGAGTCTTGGAATTGGGTCGAGTCTTGGAATTGGGTCACGTTTTGGGAATCAT
>SKCR01031368.1:0-16340 GCA_019454045.1 Zanthoxylum bungeanum | reverse complement strand
GAGACCTTTTGAGAGTGAGCAATTTTGGCTCCCAAAATACCAAAAACGTGAACCTCCAAAAAACAAGAAGAAGAGGGAGCACGTGAATGATACAATAATTTGCCAAAAAAACCGTGTACTACACATGGTCCAAGAGAGAGAGAGAATGGCTTTTGTATATACATATATCTTATTCTTTATTCCATTTACCAAGTAAAATGAATAAAATATATATATACACAACAATTAATTCAAAAGTCAAAAAGGTACAAGTCCTATCAACTTTCAAATAATCACCTTTCACTATTCACATCAAGTCACTTTAATAAAGTGACAACATGTCATATCACATCACTCAAAGTGACAAGTGATTTGACAATTGATGCGACTAGCGATTTGACGCTTGATGTGACTTGCGTGCCGCGTTCGAATTCGAAATACGAATGCGCTCGCAATCACTCTCTCGGGCTCGGGTTCGCTAATTCCAAATTAACGAATTTTCCGTCGCGTCGTAATTAAATGATTACGCCTAGCGAATTCACTATTCACGTCGCTAACGAATTAATTTTAAATTAATTCGTTCGCCCGAATTAAAATCCAATTTCAATTCCGCGTCGAAATCCAATTTCATATAATATATCGAATATATTATTTTTACCGATTAATTCCAAATTAATCGTTCTCTCTCTTTAAACGATATTTTATCCCAGATAAAATATCTCCGTATTAATCCCAGATTAATATTCTCTCTCATCGAATTAATCCTCCCAGATTAATTAAAGTGCGAGTCATACGTCATCGATGAATCTTCAGGAAGCGACCCATGAGATCTCCGGATATGTGGCAGTAAATACGGTTATCGGACTATCCGAACACGTAAGTACCTCGTACTATATTTGTATACCGATTTACAAGACAAGGTTGGCTTCTAGCAAAGCGCCATGCCTACCCAATTCTCCAGAAATATTCTTACAGGAATATATAGATCTGTATCAAGCGTAGTATACCGTAGTATTGTGTATATCGGCCCAGTATCGATAGTCACGTGCTAGGGCTGGGGCTGGATAAGTGTCTGCCCCGTCCGAAGCACATGTCGGATGTCTGGTAACTAGTCTCTATAATCAGATATTCATGACCTGGTCATAATATCATGATTGGATGCGCATCACTCAAGAGCACTAGTACCGTATCCTGCGTGACATCATCTCCACTATGACTGAAGTGATACTTCCTTCGTCTTGACATCACACACCCAATACACTACGACTCTCTGATAAACCCAGAAGTGGTGTACGCAGAACCGGTTTAAAGCCCTGTACCACCAAGACCAAAGTCTACCGATTATCGTAAGTATTAGCGGTGCAAGTCTCAGGTTAAGACCAAATACACCTACCCTGATGTCGGACTCCCATAGACACATAGTCATAATACCAATGGGATTCCGAGGGGTCTATCCAGAGCGAAGCTGTTTCCCGTACCATCGGTGAAACACAACCTCCTATCGCACTTGCATAAGTATCCAATACTTAAATATATGAGAACTATGTCGTTGTTGTGCCCTCACAACGCGCACAAGTGCAATACTAGCCTATTCCGCATTATCGATGTCCTGTCTCGATAATACTACGACGAGGGATATTTAATGATTTATCCTACGTGGACTGATACTGTCTCATATCATTCTCTCGTCCAGGAACAAATCATAGGGACCTCTCATCATTTATATATCTAGGTGATCTAATCACAAATGATAAGAGTGCAATCTCCTTTGTCACATAGTTAATTTGTACAACAACACCATGATCTGTACAAATAGTGACGCTATGGGTCATATTATCCAACAATCTCCCACTTGGCACATAGCCAGTCACTCGAGTGTCTAACACCCGAACTATGTACGGTTGGCTCAAACTGTTGAGAAAAGGTTTTCGTCAGCGGATTTGCATGATTATCATCCGATGCGATTTACATGATCATCACATCGCCACGATGTATGATCCGAACGAATCAGATGAATTAGAAGTATATATCTGGATCGTCGATGAGACCTTTAATTCCTTAGTCTGTGCTGACGCCTAGCTCAGCCACTAACAGAACTATATCTAATCTAATTAGATTTATTATCGACCCAAATAGCTTCTATTGTGCTGCCTCAGCTGCAGCAATAATCCGTATTTGTTGTTTATTGTTGTCGGAAACAGAATCTTGCTCGGAAGATTTCCAGCTCACTGTTCCGTTATTCAAACTATATAGTACCATTTGTGACTTTTAGTCGTCTTTATCAGTTATAGGAAACTTGCTACAGTGATCTCAGTCACTTCAAGTTCTCCTTCTCCATAGACTAAGACAGCATCCTTAGTTCTCTAAGATACTAATGGATGTTTTTAACATTAATCCAGTGACTATCACTCGGATTGCCCTGTTTGTGAATCCATATGCTCAAAGAGTATGATACACCAGGTGTTGTACATTTTCAATGTACGGTTTCTAGGAGAGTATTTCGAAAGCCAAGCTTTCGCCGATATTTATTTTATGGGAATATCATTTCCAAGAAATGACGTATTATCATTATTTTATAGGACAGCCACTGTCAGTGCGCTCCCACTAACCCTCTTATTTACACAAGAATCATTTTCGTTTTGAATTAAATCATATACCATTATGATTATATCAAAACGATAATTCCAAGAACCTAATGCTTGCTTCAATCCAATCATGGATCGAATAACAAGCATTATCCAAATGGATTTACCGTGGCAACAGATAAAAGGTTGAATCGTAATCAAAACAATGTTGATAACGATACCTTTCCGTTAAAGCCTTGCTTTATACGTTGGTATGTTGCCATCCATGTGGCACAATGCCTTGTGGTACCTCAACTAGTATCCAAACTGGTTGATATACATGGAATCCATTTCGGATTATATGGCACTTTGCCATAATTGGGGAGTTGATATCTTGTATCACTTCCTCATACGTAGTCAGTTGGTATTCCTCAATAAGATTCACATCTTTATAAGGTTAGATCAGAAACCCATACCCCAGGTTGTTTTCCGACTCTGTCCGACTTACGCGGTTCTTGTGTATTCGAAGATTAATGGTAATAGTCTCATCCTTGATGAACTATTTGTGTTCCATTAAGATTCGGTGCCTTGAACAGTATTACTCTGATTTCCATCGAGTTATACTATCCTCCCACTTACCACTGCATATCGGTATTCCTATCAGGAAAAACGTATGGTGAGCAACAATCTAATTGTTCTCTTGTGAGGTGTATAAGTACAATACTTACGGTATCCCTAGGATGACCTACATTTGGCACTTATCCTATTTGGTTTTAGTTTGGTATCATCCAAACATATGCCTAGCATACCCAAATTATCAGGAATGAGAAACCCGGTTTCTTTCCCGTTCATATCTAATATGTAATCTGTCAAACAGATTTTATGGAACCTTATTCAAAATAAGTTCTTGCACTGTTTAGCATATCCGTCGAAGGAAATGGTAGCTCAGAGCGACTCGTGATTAACCTTATCATGTCTAAAAAATTCGGTTAATCTGTTCGGACACACCATCAAACTGACGTGTTCCGGGAGGAGTCCTTATTTGAAAGAATATTATACTCTTTCAAATATACTAGAAACTTATTGTTAAAGTATTATTCATTACGGTCTTACCGTGACGGTTTAATACTTTAGCCGATCTATTTGTCTATTTCGTGTCGAAACTCTAAAAGTTTCCGATTTGTGTTTCAAAAGAAACACATAACCATACGCGATGCCACATCCGTACAGGTCACGAAATATTCATATCCATATCTAGCCTAGCTAGACATGGGCCCACTTGCTTTCACTATGAAGTAGGGCTAACAGATCGGTGGCATTTACACTTTTACCAAGTAAATAGTGTTTTAGAGGCACTTTGCCCAAATAGACTAGATTCGTAGACTTTATTTGAATGGAATCAAATCAGTCCTGGTATCCGCTCTTCAAAAGTGCGGATATACGATTCTTGTTTATCAGTGTCCCTGACAACTATGCCACAATTAAGTTTCTTAACTGATCAAATCAATTTGAGCTATTTATTTGTCATGTTATATATTTGAGATATTATTTATATTCAAAATATAAATCCTGTTATTCACATCTAATGTGTTTATCTCAATATCATCTTTATATATGAAACACTTTAGTGTTCTAGAATATAAAGGTACACCCGCAGCGGGTTATACGCGATATAGAGATAATGTTTCTAGTCAAACTAGCTACATTATAACAGTTTCTAAATTTAAGTACTAACCCGAAGGTAGTTCCTAAATTCAGATATCTACGGTTAAAACAGCGACTTTCGTCCCGTTTTCAATTCGCAGATAAATCTCAATTGAAGTCAGTATCCTGTTCAAAATAGATTCTGAACATCAATATATATATTTTATGTACCACACTAAGTATCTAAAATCCAATTTTAATACTAGCTGTGAACATAATTATGACAAACATAATGGATTAAGCACTTAAGTTATCATTACATGATCTTCCAAAGATTATGCTCTACTATTTGCTTAACTCTGGGCTTAGGCATAATACGTTATTTTATCAAATAAAATAACTTATTATTTTTCCAGGACCATCCTGAAATTTATTCCCAATTTGAAAATTAAAGTCGTTTAAATACATTTTCACCCAGGATTATGTCTTAAACACTAATCTTTCATTTTTTATCTTGATTCTAATAGTCCAACTATTTAATCAACGATTTGTGGTACTATTTATTATAATGATTATAATAGTCCAACTATATAATCAAATATAATCTAAATTAATTAACCTCAATTACATTGATTACTATAGTCCAACTATAAAATCAACTGTAAACTGAAATTAATTAATTCAAATATATTGATTAATATAATCCAATTATATATAATCAAATATAATACAGTCCAACTGATTATTAAAACAACAATTTAAATATTAGTCCAACTAACATTTAATCTAACGACGAAATAATTTGAATGAGCGCGTATGGCGAGTAATTGAACGAGTATTGCAAATTCAATTCTTGCCTCCCACTATTTTTCGCGAGCCTCTAACCCTCTGTCGAGTACTCGGGAAACCGTGTTTCCTAGTGGGCTAGGATCCCGTTAAATATCACACAATCTTGACTTTGGCCAACAAATTGTATGATAATTAACTAGGTAGATCTCGAAGATCAATTGGATCTCATCCAATTCCTAGATCCAGTAGGCGGATATCCAAATCCTAAACATATATCTTATATATGCCAATACATCCAATGTATTACCTAACCTTTTTCCTCTGAATCAACTAAGCCTTGGCTTTGGCACAACAAACCTAGTGATCCCAGTCAAGCGCGACCCATTGACCATGGAAAGCTTCGTAATCAATGTCGATGGACAAGAAGTGGTCTTGACTTTGGCCAACAAACCACAACTTGGACAAGACACTGATATGGAACAAAGCCTTCGTGATTCAAACACATCTTCGACGGACAAGGGCTTGACTTTGGCCAACAACCCATGCCAATCTCGATCTTGAGTAAGAATCACTCAATGGAAGGAAAAACGCATGATATTTGATGAGGGTTTTTCGCGTGCAAATTGGCTACCAATTTAATTATCTTTGTTAAGGTCTCATATCATATACACCCTTAAACATGCATTCTAAACACATAATAAAGCGAGTATGAAAATAAAATAATAATGATATGCGGATGGATACTTTACATTGATCCTAGATCAAATCTCTCATTTTCTCTCTCTCCAAGCTAGCACATGTATTTATTTCTACCCGTTACACTACACTTCTAAAGAAACCTCATTTACATTGAGGGGAATAGGTGAGAAGAGAATACAAGGAGTATAGAGGTGATAAGGCTGGACACGCAGGTCCAATTTAATAAATCAAATTTATTACAACAATTTCTAAAATTGCCCCACCCGACTAATATCCATCCGATATACATTATTCATGCATCACAACCATGTATTCATACAAGCATGTTATCAATCAATCTAATCCAATTAATTAATCTGATAATTAGTGATCATCCAATGTTCAAACAACGATTTGATTTTTGCTCGAGTCAAACTCGTTTTGCGAATAAGTACTGAAAGTACGAATTCTTGATTAAATTAAATTAAACTACACATTAAATCCAATTTAACATGTATTTAATACTAATTCACTATTCAATTCAAATTGAATATTACACTTTATTTAATGAACTTTACGACTTAAATTCCAAATTTAATCGCAATGGGTCTCAAAGCCCAATTAACATCTAATGTTTATTTAATTAAAGTCCAATGGGCTTTTAATTAATTTCTTAAGGCGTGGACTTTTGGTCAACTACTCGGGTCAAACTGATAACCAAAATCCAATCCGGGAGTTACCCCATAAGCCTTTAAATTAATTTTGGCCCATTAGGCCCATTAAATAATTAAGGTCCATTAAGTCATAATTGGACTTTATGGATGCGGTTTTGGGCCCAATTGGATCCAACCAAATTGGCCTAAACCTAACTTGGTACAACCAAGCCCAAAAGCCCAATTACAACCTTAAGGCCCAATTTCCAAAATAAGCCCAATTAATTAACTTATAAAATTCCAAATTCCATAATTAATTAACCTAAGTGTAATACACAATTAATTATCCAATTAACATTTCTAAAACATCATTAGCCTAATTAATCATGCACTTTAACATTAAATAGTGTCCAACACAATTTATTAAAATCAAACCCTTTTAACATGCTTTGTTCTCGGTAATTAGGGGTTTTTCCAATCCGATTCGGTTTCAATCCAATTGAATCCACAATCATAATTCATTTCCCAAATCAATTAAACCATCTAATGAATCAAAATACAAAAAACACAATGAATTTCATATCCAATTGAATTCGGCCAAGCCTACTTTAATTTGGGAAAATTTGATTGTTCCAAATCAAATTCAATCAATCAAATTTCAATTCAACATTACCCACTTGTTTCAAGTCATCCAATGATCAAACAAACAAAAATTCACCAAGTATTAGGGTCTCAATTTTCGGCCAACATAAGCAATTTGGGGAAAATTGTTCCAACTCATTTTCAACAAATTGATCCAATCAATCCTCAATTAAACATACTTTAAGCATTCTAAATCATCCAATTTCATCAAACTTTGCTCAAAATCAAGTTTACCCAAAGTTGTCATGCCCAAAATTTGGGGAAAAATGGATCCAACCAATTTCATGAAATTGATCATGCATCAAAATCAATTCAACCTCATTCAAGCACTACTATACAATTTAATCAATTGATGCTCAAATTGAGTTTACCCCAATTTGTCAACTTTGGCCTACACAAAAAATTGGGAAATTTGTTCCAAACACAATTTCTTTCTTCAAATTGATCTAATCAATCATTAATTCCAACTCATTTAAGCATACTATAACAAACAATTTCACATTTCATCAAAACATGCCCAATTCGTTTTTAACCCCAATTTTAACCCTAACTTTTTCATGCTTGTTCAAGGCTCAAGATACCATTGATGAGTTCCTAATTAGGTCCCAAAAATCATCCAAAACAAGCAAGAAATCACATGAATACATCAAGAAATCGCATGGATTCCATATATACCAACCAAGTTTGGACACTGGTTGTTGTACGGAAGGCATTGTGCCTATTGGCTATATGTGTCTTCTAGGAAGACAAACATGGGGAAATATACAAACGTACAAAGCTAGGCTGTAGCGAAAAGGTATCGTTATCAACATTGTGTCGATTACGATGAAACCTTTTACTCGTTGCCATGATTAATCCATTCGGATAATGCTTGCTAATGCTGCATGTTTCATTTATGAAATATGACAACTGAACGTCAAAACCGCTTCCTTAACGGAAACTTTTGGAGGATGTTATCAACATCCTAACGGTTTTGTCGTACCAAAACATGCAAACAAGGTTTTAAAAGTAATTCGATCCATTTATGGATTGAAGCAAGCATTGCGTTCTTGGAACTAACGTTTTGATAAGATCATAATGGTATATGATTTAATTCAAAACGAGATGATTCTTGTGTATATAAGGAGGTTAATGGGAGCGCACTAATAATGATTGTCCTATATAATGATGATATGTCATTTCTTGGAAATGACATTCCCATAATACAATCGGTGAAAGCTTGGCTTTCATGAAAAATTCTCCGTAGACTACTTGGAAGAGACAACCTTTATTCTAGGAATAAGGATCTACTGGATAGATCTAAATGCTGTTGGCACTCTCTGAGAACTCGTACATTGAAAGAAATGTAGTGACCTGGTGTCTCATATGCTTTGAGCATATGGAGTCACAATCAGGCCAATCCTAGTGATAGTCAATGGATTGATGTTAAGAACATCCTTAAGGTATCTTAGAGGAACTAAGGATGATTTCTTAAGCTATGGAGAAAGAGAACTTGAAGTGACTGGGTTCACTGCTGCAAGTTTCCAAACCGACAATAACGACTGTAAGTCGTAAAAAGGGTATTATATAGTTTGAATAACAGAACAGTGAGCTGGAAATCTTCCAAGCAAGATACTGTTGCTGAATAAACTGTTGAGTTCCTAATTAGGTCCCAAGAATCATCCAAAACAAGCAAGAAATCACATGAATACATCAAGGAATAATGGCGGAAACATATACTCACAATGATTGGTTTGAGATACAAAGAACACAAGTCTTTTTTCTTCCTAAATCAAGCTCGGTTTTGGCCATTTTTGGAGCTACTGAACTGCACGGTGGGGCTGTGAAAATGTCTTCAAAAATCGCCCATGGTGGTCTCCATTGAAGCTCCAAGCTTTGAGATTCCATGCTCACAAACTCACTTCCCTATCACCTTTGTATTCCTCCATGAGTGTGCTAGCACTTAGATCTTGCAACAAGATCCAAAGCTTCTCCATTTGCTCGGTCAAACCAGAAGAAAATAGATGAAGAATCGGTTTTGGAGACCTTTTGAGAGATGAGCAATTTTGGCTCCCAAAATACCAAAAACGTGAACCTCCAAAAAACAAGAAGAGGGAGCACGTGAATGATACAATAATTTGCCAAAAAAACCGTGTACTACACATGGTCCAAGAGAGAGAGAATGGCTTTTGTATATACATATATTCTTTATTCCATTTACCAAGTAAAATGAATAAAATATATATTATAAACAACAATTAATTCAAAAGTCAAAAAGGTACAAGTCCTATCAACTTTCAAATAATCACCTTCACTATTCACATCAAGTCACTTTAATAAAGTGACAACATGTCATATCACATCACTCAAAGTGACAAGTGATTTGACAATTGATGCGACTAGCGATTTGACGCTTGATGTGACTTGCGTGCCGCGTTCGAATTCGAAATGCGAATGCGCTCGCATCACTCTCGGGCTCGGGTTCGCTAATTCCAATTTAACGAATTTTCCGTCGCGTCGTAATTAAATGATTACGCCTAGCGAATTCACTATTCATGTCGCTAACGAATTAATTTTAAATTAATTCGTTCGCCCGAATTAAAATCCAATTTCAATTCCGCGTCGAAATCCAATTTCATATAATATATCGAATATATTATTTTTACCGATTAATTCCAAATTAATCGTTCTCTCTCTTTAAACGATATTTTATCCCAGATAAAATATCTCCGTAATTAATCCCAGATTAATTTTCTCTCTCATCGAATTAATCCCAGATTAATTAAAGTACGAGTCATACGTCATCGGTGAATCTTCAGGAACCGAACCATGAGATCTCCGGATATGTTGGCAGTAAATACGGTTATCGGACTATCCGAACACGTAAGTACCTCGTACTACGTTGTACCGATTTACAAGACAAGGTTGGCTTCTAGCAAAGCGCCATGCCTACCCAATTCTCCAGAAATATTCTTACAGGAATATATAGATCTGTATCAAGCGTAGTATACCGTAGTATTGTGGTATATCGGCCCAGTATCGGATAGTCACGTGCTAGGGCTGGGGCTAGATAAGTGTCTGCCCCGTCCGAAGCACATGTCGGATGTCTGGTAACTAGTCTCTATAATCAGATATTCATGCACCTGGTCATAATATCATGATTGGATGCGCATCACTCAAGAGCACTAGTACCGTATCCTGTGTGACATCATCTCCACTATGACTGAAGTGATACTTCCGTCCTGACATCACACCCCCCAATACACTACGACTCTCTGATAAACCCAGAAGTGGTGTACGCAGACCGGTTAAAACCCCTGTTACCACCAAGACCAAACTCTACCGATTATCGTAAGTATTAACGGTGCAAGTCTCAGGTTAAGACCAAATACACCTACCCTGATGTCGGACTCCCATAGAACATAGTCATAATACCAATGGGATTCCGAGGGGTCTATCCAGAGCGAGCTGTTTCCCGTACCCATCGGGAAACACCAACCTCCAATCGCACTTGCATAAGTATCCAATACTTAAATATATGAGAACTATGCCGTTGTGCCCTCACAACGCGCACAAGTGCAATACTAGCCTATTCCGCATTATCGATGTCCTGTCTCGATAATACTACGACGCGGGATATTTAATGATTTATCCTACGTGGACTGATATTGTCTCATATCATTCTCCGTCCAGGAACAATCATAGGGACCTCTCATCATTTATATATCTAAGGTGATCTAATCACAAATGATAAGAGTGCAATCTCCTTTGTCACATAGTTAATTTATACAACAACACCATGATCTGTACAAATAGTGACGCTATGGGTCATATTATCCAACATAAACAACAAAAGCAGAATATTGCTACAGCTGAGGCAGCAAAAGAAGCAATTTTGGATCTATAAAATTTCTAATTAGATTAGGAGTAATTATGTTAGTAGCTGAGCTAGACTATAACACAGGCTAAAGAATTAACGGTCTCATCAATTATCCAAGTATATACTTCAACTATTTCATCTGATTCGTGGATCATACATTGTGGTGATGTGATGATCGAATAAATTGCATCAGATAATAACGTTTCAAATCCGCTGACGAAAGCAGTTTCTCAGCAGAAGTTTGAGCGACCCGTACATAGTTCAAGTGTAGGACACTTGAGTGATTGGCTATAGGCCAAGTGGGAGATTGTTGGACAATTATGACCTATAGTATCACTATTTGTACAGAACATAGTGTTGTTATAAAAATCAACTATGTGACAAAGGAAATTGCTCTTTTATCATTTGTTATTAGATTACCGGGATATATAAATGATAAAAGTCCATATGATTAGTTCCGGATTAATAAGATATGAGACAATATTAATCCATTAATGTTTAATCATTAAAATATCCCTAGTCATAGTATTATCGAGATTGGACATCGATAATGCGGAATAGACTATTATTGCACTGTGCGTGTTATGGGAGCATAACGACATATTTCTCATATATTTGGGTATTAGATACTCATGCAAGTGTAATAGGAGGTTGTGTTTACCGATGGTACGGAAACAGCTTCGCTTTGGATAGACCCCTCAGAATTCCATTGGTAGTATGACTATGTGTCTATGGAGTCCGTATAGGGTAGGTGGTTTTGTCTTAACCTGAGACTTGCATCGCTAATACTTGCGACAATCAATATACTTTGGTTTTGGTCGTCCGAGGCTTTAATAGGTTCCGTGTACGCCTCTTCTGGGTATATTGAGATCGTAGTGTATTGGGTGTGATGTCAAGATGGAAGTATCACTTCAGTTATATGTAGATGATGATCACGTAGGATAAAGAACTAGTACTCTTGTATGCTGCAGCTATCGGGATAATATGACTAGGTCATGCTTATCCGATTATAGAGACTAGTTACCAGAGATTCGATATGTGCTTCGTACATCCGATACTGGATCGCAATACGCAATACTATGTTTACTACGCCTGACATAGATTACATATTCCTTAAAAGAATATTTCTAGAGAATTGGGTAGGCACGGTGCTTTGTTAGAAGCCAACCATGTCTCGTGAATCGGTAAAAATGTGGTACCGAGTACACACGTGTTCAGATAGTCTTACGGTCGGATTTACTACCAACTGTTGGACAATTATGACCCATAACGTCACTATTTGTACAGATCACGGTGTTGTTGTACAAATTAACTATGTGACAAAGAGATTGCACTCTTATCATTTGTGATTAGATCACCTAGATATATAAATGATAGGAGGTCACTGTGATTTGTTCCTGGATTGAGAATGATATGAGACAGTATCAATCCACGAAGGATAAATCATTAAATATCCCTAGTCAGAGTATTATCGAGATTGGACATCGATGATACGTAAAAGACTAGTATTACACTTGTGCGTTGTGAGGGCACAACGAAATAGTTCTCATATATTTGGGTATAGGATACTCATGCAAGTGTAATAGGAGGTTGCGTTTCACCGATGGTACGGGAAATAGCTTCGCTCTGGATAGACCCCCCTCGAATTCCATTGGTAGTATGACTATGTGTCTATGGAAGTCCGAAATCAGTAGGTGTATTTGTATTGGTCTTAACCTGAGACTTGCGCACCGCTAATACTTGCGACAATCAATATACTTTGGTTGCGGTCGTCCAGAGCTTTAACAGGCTCTGTGTACGCCAATGCTGGGTATATTGAGAATCGTAGTGTGTTAGGTGTGATGTCAAGACGGAAGTGTCACTCCAGTCATATGGAGTTGATGATCGCGCATGGATACAGAACTGGTTCTCTATATAAGGTTGCAACCGTCGGGATAATATGACTTGGTCATGATTATCCGATATTAAAAAGACTAGTTGCTTGTTATCTGATATATGCTTCGTTACGAGGCAGACACTGTATCAGCGCAGGCTCGCATTGTGATCATCAGAACTGGAGAGAGAGAATATGCAATACTATCGTATACTACGCCTGACAGATCCTTTATTCCTGTAAGGATATTTCTGGAAGAATTGGGTAGGCATGGCGCTTTGCTAGAGGCCAACCTTGTCTTGTAAATTGTAAAACGTAGTACGAGGTACTTACGTGTTTGGATAGTCCGACGACCGAATTTACTGCCAACATATCCGGGGATCTCATTGGTCACTTTCCAAAGATTCACCGATGACGTATGACTCGCCACTTTAATTAATCTGGGATTAATAGATGAGAGAAAAAATTAATCTGGGATTATTGCGGAGATTTTTATTTGGGATAAAATATCATTTAAAGAGAGAGAGACGATTAATTTAGAATTAATCGGTTAAATCTATATGTTGATATATTAAACGAAATTGGATTTCGACGCGGAATTAAAATTAGATTTTAATTCGGGCGAATGAATTAATTAGAATTAATTGTTTAGCGACGTGAATAGTGACTTCGCTAGGCGTAATCATTTAATTACGTCGCAACAGAAAATTTGTTAATTTGGAATTAGCGAATCGAGCCCGAGATTATTTGCGAGCGCATTCGTATTTCGAATTCGAGTGCGGCACGCAAGTCAAATCAAGCGTCAAATCGCTAGTCGCATCTAGCGTCACATCAAGCGTCAAATCATGTCACTTTGAGTGATGTGGACCAATTGATTGGATTGATTGATAGATGTGGTTTGTTGTGGGAATTAATGGCTTTGCTTGTTTGACTTTCAAAAGCCAAAATTTTGGTATATGTTTTAGAAATCAAATACCAAAATTAATTAACACATTTTTATCTCTCTCTTCTCCAAAATTCTTCATCTCTCTCACGCCCCTCTTGGGCATTTTCTGGTTTTATTTTCTGATGGGCATACCGAAATTAGAAGGGAAGCAAGTGCGATTTTATGGAAAAATCAAGAGTGCTAGCACACTCCGGGATCATGCGAAGGTTAATAGGGAAGTCCACCCATGAGCCGAGAATCATTTCACAAAGCTTGGAGCTTGGAAGATGACCTCCCAAGGTCGAAACCAGTGAGCAAAAATACAGCCCACTGCCGCACAAACCATGAGCAAAAACAGAATTTTTGTTCATCAAAGCGTCGCTCAACCGATCGATTAAGTAAGTATTCCGTGACTTTTTCGAATGTATTTACACATTTCATGCTTGATTTATGATCCTTGGGGACCCTTAGAATCTCTAACAATGGTATCAGAGCATGGTTAAAAGCATGAAAAAGTTTAATTGGGCCTAATGGGCCAAGATTGATTTCTAGGCTTATGAGGCACTCCCGGATTGGACTTTGGTTATCGGTTTGATCCGAGTTGACCAAAATTCACGCCTTAAGAAATTAATAAAAGCACATTGGACTTTAATTAAATTGACGTTGGACGTTAATCGGGCTTTGAGACCCGTAACGATTAAATTTGGAATTTAAGTCGTAAAGGTTTATAAAATAGTGTAATATTTAATTTGGAATTAAATAGCGAATTAGAATTAAATGCATATTGAATTGGATTAATTACGTAGTTTAATTTTAATTCGAGAATTCGTATTGGAGTACTTATCGCCAAAACGAGTTTGACTCGAGCAAAATCAAATCGTTGTTTGAACATGGGATGATCACTAATTATCAGATTAATTAATTTGATTAGATTGATTGATAACATTGCTTGTGTGAATACATGGTTTGCGATGCATGAATAATGTATTTGGATGGATATTAGATGGGTGGGACAATTTTAGAAATTGTTGTTATAAATTTGATTTATTAATTGGACCTGCGTGTCCAGCCTTATCACTACCTTATTCTTTGTATTCTCTTCTTACCTATTCCCCTCAATGTAAATGAGGTTTCTTTAGAAGTGTAGTGTAACGGGTAGAAGAATATTTTGTGCTAGTGTAGAGAGAAAGGAGAGATTTGATCTAGGATCAATGTGTAAAGTATCCATCCGCATATCATTATTATTTTATCATATGCGCTTTATTATGTGTTTAGAATGCATGTTTAAGGGTTGTATGATGATGAGACCTTAACAAAGATAATAAATTGGTTGCCAATTTGCACTTGAAAAACCCTCGCAAAATATTAAGCATTTTTCCTTCCATTGAGTGATTCTCACTCAAGATCCGAGACTGGCATTGGCTTTTTGGCCAAAGTCAAGGCTTTTGTCCGTCGAGGATATGTTTGAATCATGAGAGCTTTGTTACATGTCAGTGTCTTGTCCAAGTTGTGGTTTGTTGGCCAAAGTCAAGACCACTTCTTGTCCATCGACATTGATTACGAAGCTTTCAATGGTCAATGGGTCACGCTTAACTGGGATCCCCAAGTTTGTTGTGCCAAAGCCAAGGCTTAGTTGATTCAGAGGAAAAAGGTTAGGTAATACATTGGATGTATTGACATATATAAGATATATGTTTCGGACTTGGATGTCCCCCTACCGGATCTAGGATTTGGATTGGATCCAATCGATCTTAGAGATCTACCTAGTTAATTATCATACAATTGTTGGCCAAAGTCAAGATTGTGTGATATTTAACGGGATCCTAGCCCACTAGGAAACACGGTTTCCTGAGTACTCGATAGAGGGTTAGAGGCTCGTCGAGAAATAGTGGGAGTGTAGGACACAGACGGTGGACGACGCAGTTCCGGGCTCGCGCCCGTTTGGGAGTACAGAATAGCCCGCAGGGGGGGACTAACGGAGAAATAACATGGAGTCACCACCCGGTGTGAACCGGGAAAATGTGGTTTAAGGCCGCACTCACCCCTCACGAGGGAAGACCTCAAACTGTTGGGTTCAGAATGGTCCCTCACTTATGTCACTTGTAATGATATGATTTGTGGCAATGAACTAACCGAATCAACTCAACATGTATGCTTAAAGGTGACTTAGATCTAATTTCCATTCATGAAAATAAATCATAAAACTAAGATCGCATGTTTTAAAAATAAGTCATTATAATGGTAAGCATATAAAATCTCCACAACGAGTATGTTGAATCATCCAACCAAATAATAATAATTTAAAAAAAAGCATAAACTAAATTCCTAATGCAAAATCAAAGAACTGAATCATACTTAACGAAATAACATAACCATACTTAGAAATAACAATATATTGGACTAAATCATGCTTAAATAATAAATAACGTACTAACAACCTAATCATGCTTGACTACAAAGTTTGGATGAAACGAAATGCGTGTCTCTCAAGTGGTAATTGGTATTGTATCCCGAGTGCAAACCGCAATACCGTCCATTCAGATTCGGCTACGGAATTTATGTCCGGGTTTCCATCCGATATACCACAAGAGAGAACGCATATTCCGTTCATCCAGAAATCACATCATGCATTATTCCACAATACATACATTTTCATTTATTCAAGGGCCATAATCATGCATCAATCCTCAATAATCATGCAAATGAAACTCAATAAATAATAAAAATAAAACTG
>SKCR01031367.1:0-16310 GCA_019454045.1 Zanthoxylum bungeanum | reverse complement strand
GAACCATTGGCAGAGACAGGCTCCCACCCAGGATGTCATGATTGATCAACTAGTGCGATCATTTCTACTTTATTTGTTCAGTTGTACCCTTTTTAGTGATTCATCTAGTTCTGTAGATTTGTGCCTTCTTCCTCCACTTTGTTTTCTTTTCATAGGCCTGGGCATATGCGTTCAATGTGTTGGCTCAGTCGTTCCCTATCTCTAGAGATGGGGTTAGATTTCTTAGGTTGTCCCGATATGGCGAATCCACCATGGGATCATCTGAATCTCATGACTTAGCGGTGCATCGAGATCGCCTGAATAGGATAAATTAAGAAATGGTAAGCTTTTTTCTACCTCGCTCTTCTGATTATGTCTCTTTTCAATATTTGACTTGACTTTCCCTCTATTTCTTTTAGCTAGTAATAGCTTGTTGGGGGACTCCCCTTGACGATCTACTTGACAATGTGGTATCTCAATTCTAAGGACCACTATGCTACTCGACTCGAGAAGATTCCTATTGATATTGGTATACCATCTATTAGGAAATATCATGTGAGCCTTTCAGTGTTTATCGAATAAACACCTACTAGCCTATATGAATTTCCATAAACTCATGGTTCATTGGGATAAACCATGGGAGCAAGTCTCGATATATGACATGTGCTGGTCTCAACGGATTTTACTAATCGACCTATGGCAGAAATCTTGACCAGGAACTTTATTTGAGAATATACTGTTGGTTTCTATTAAGGTCCCGGATCGATTATAAGCATGAAAAACATTGCGAATACATATCGATGAAGTTGCGGAATACTCACATCGATCGGTTGAGTCGATTTGGAGACGAATCAAGCCAAAAAACCCACTGCCTTAGGCGCCCCACTGCAGCAGTTTTGCTCACTGGTTTGAGCTGAATCGGATCTCATTTTGAAGCTCCAAACTTCGTCGGATGAGTCCCGCCTCATGGGTGAACCTCCCTAACACCTTCGCAATAGTCGCAAGTGTGCTAGCACTTGATTTCTCAACAAGAAAATCACTCATTGCTTCCCATAAGTCCACGCCAAAACTGGTATGAAACCAGTGAGTTTTCTTCCATTTTGGCGTGAAGAGAAGAAGGAAAATAGTGAGAGAGATGAATTGTGTATTAAGTTGGCAAAACCTTTTCCAAAAAGGTTTATATATTTTCCAACCAAAATTTAAAAGATTTACCAAATAATATATTAAAGAATCAAATGGTAAATGCTTCCACCAACTAACACTATTTCACCAAAACACATCAACTATTCATTTCACTTTATCAAAGTGACATGTTGTGTGTCCATCACTCAATCAATCACATCAAAGTGACTTTTGATTTGACGCTTGATGTGACGAGTGATTTGACGCTTGATGTGACTTGCGTCGCCGCACTCGAATTCGAAATACGAATGCGCTCGCAATCACACTCGGGCTCGGTTTCGCTAATTCCTAATTAGCGAGTTTTCCGTTGCGTCGTAATTAAATGATTACGCCTAGCGAATTCACTATTCACGTCGCTAACGAATTAATTCTAAATTAATTCGTTCGCCCGAATTAAAATCTAATTTTAATTCCGCGTCGAAATCCAATTTCGTTTAATATATCGAATATATTAATTTATCGATTAATTCCAAATTAATCGTTATCTCTCTCTAGACGATATTTTATCCTAGATAAAATATCTTCGTAATTAATCCTAGATTAATTTTCTCTCTCTTCTATATAATCCCAGATTATATAAGAGTGCGAGTCATACGTCATCGGTGGATTATTGGGAAGCGACCCATGAGATCCCCGGACAATTCGGCAGTAAATACGGTCGTCGGAGTATCCGAATCACGTACGTACCAAGTACTACGTTCTACCGATTTACGAGACAAAATCGGCTTCTAGCAAAGCACGAAGTCTATCCAATTCTCCGGTAATATTCTCTAAGAATATTTAAGATCTATATCAAGCGTAGTATACCAAGTATTATGTATATCGGCCCAGTATCGGATAGTCACGTGCTAGGGCTAGGGCTGGATAAGTGTATGCCCCGTCCGAAACACATATCGGATGTCTGGTAACTAGTCTCTATAATCGGATATACATGACCTTGTCATAATATCCCGATGGCTGGCCAGCACTTAAGAGCACTAATACCGTATCCTGCGTGACATCATCTCCACTATGACTAGAGTGATACTTCCGTCTTGACATCACACCCAACACTCTACGATTCTCAATATACCCAGCATCGGCGTACACAGAACCGGTTAGAGTCCTAGACGACCTCAACAAAAGTATACTTATTATCGACCCAAATGGCTTCTATTGCTGCCTCAGCTGCAGCAATAATCTGCATTTGTTGTTTATTCGGCAACAGTATCTTGCTCGGAAGATTTCCAGCTCACTGTCCCGTTATTCAAACTTTATAGTACTGCAGTATTTAACTGTTTGGAAACTTGCGGTAGTGATCCCAGTCACTTCAAGTTCTCCTTCTCCATAGTTTAAGACAACATCTTTAGTTCTCTAAGATACTAACAGATGTCCTTAACTTCAATCCAGTGACTATCACTTGGATTGTCCTGATTGTGACTCCATATGCTCAAAGCGTATGAGACACCATATCAAGTACATTTTAAATGTACAATTTCCCAGAGAGTGTTAACAACTCCAAATCTATTCCAGTAGATCTTTATTCCTTGAATAAAGGTTGTTACTCCCCAGAATTCTACGGAGAATATCTATGAAAGCCAAGCTTTCAACAATTGCTTTATGGGAATTTCATTATCAGTGTTCTCCCACTAACCTCCTTATATACACAAGAATCATTAAGGGGTTACATCAGAAACCATACCCCAGGTTGTTTCCTGATTCTCTCCGATCTACGTGGTTCTTGTGTATTCGAAGATTAATGGTTTAGTTTCATCCTTGATGAACTATATGTGTTCCATTACGGACTTCGTGCCTTGAACAGTATTACTCCGATTTTCATCGAGTATCACTATCCTCCCACTGACCACTGCATATCGGTGTTCCTCTTAGGCAAACCGCATGGTGAGCAACAATTATATTGTTCTCATGTGAGATTTATAAGTACTATACTTATGGTTTCCCTTAGGATAACCTATAATTGGCACTTATCCAATTTTGGTTCTTAGTTTGGTATCATCCAAACGTTATGCCTGGCATACCCAAATTATTAGGAATGAGAAACCCTGTTTCTTTCCTGTTCATATCCTATATGATATCTGTCAAACAGATTTATATGGAACCTTATTCTAAATAAGTTTTGCAATTTTAATACATATCATGTTGAAGGAAATGATAGCTCAGAGTTACTCGTGATAAACCTTATCATGTCCAACAAAATTTGGTTTTCGTTAGGACACACCGTCTAACTGACGTGTCTCGGGAGAGTACTCATCTGAAAGAATACTATACTCTTTCATGTATGTTTGAAACTTACTGCTTAAGTATTTTCCATTACGGTCTTACCGTGACGGTATAATACTATAGCCGATCTGTTTATCTACTTCATGTCGAAACTCTAAAAGTTTCCAATCTGTGTTCTTCAAAAGAAACACATAACCATAACGTGATGCCACATCCGTTAAGGTCACGAAATATTCATGTTCATATCTAGCCTAGCTAGATATGGGCACACTAACTTCACCATGAATAGGGCTAACAGATCGGTGGCACTTACACTATTACCAAGTAAACAGTGTTTTAGGTACTTTACCTAACAAACTAGATTCGTAGACTTTATTTGAATAGTCAAATCAGTCCTAGTACCCACTCTTCAAAAGTGCGGATATACGAGTCTTGTTTAATTGTGTCCCAGACAACAATGCCACAAATAAGTCTCTATTGATCAAATCAATTTGAGCTATTTATTTGTCATTTTATATGTTTTGAGATTTTAATTATATTCAAAATATAAATTCTGTTATTCACATCTAATGTGTTTATCTCAGTATCATCTTTATATAATGAAACACTTAGTGTTCTAGAATATAAAGGTTTATCCACAATGGATTAAACACTGATATAGAGATAATGTCTCTAGTCAAACTAGTTACATTATAACAGTTCCTAATTTAAGTACACACCCGAAGGGTAGTTCCTAAACTTAGGTATCTACGGTCGAAACAGCGACTTTCGTCCCGTTTCCGATTCGCAGAGCAATCTCAGCTTGAAGTCAGTATTCTGCTCAAAGCAGATTCTGAACATCAATACATATAATTTTATGTACCACACTAAGTATTTAAAATCTAATTTCAATACTAGTAGTGAACATAACTTTGACAAACATTTTTAAAGTCAGAGCCTTGCCCTTCTTTAATTCCTTCGTGTCTGCCATATCCAAATGGTAGTCACTTTGGGATATGTCAATTATCCTTTTCAATATTTCAGGAACCTTAGGCCAAGCCTTGGGTTTTAGAATATCGAGACGATGTGCACCTCGTGCTACATGCCCAATTGCAAACTTTGACTTTTCACCTCTAGAATAGTCAATTAATTCTCCAAGAATTATTTATTGCAATTTTAATACTTCTTAAATCTAAAATTAGATTATGACAAGTATATTAAATAAGCATTAAAGTCATCATCACATAAATCTTCCAAAGATTTTATGCTCTATTATTTTGCTTAATTTTGGCTTAGGTATAATAAGTTATTTTATCAAATAAAGTAACCTATTATTATTCCCAATTTGAAAATTAAATCATTTAAAATATTTTAATCCCAGATTATATTTTAAATATCCAACTTTTCAATTTATCTTGATTGCAATAGTCCAACTATTTAATCAACGATTAGGGTACTATATATATTATATGATTATAATAGTCCAACTATATAATCAAATATAATCCAAATTAATTAACCTCAATTACATTGATTACTATAATCCAATTATAAAATCAACTGTAAATGAAATTAATAATTCAAATATATGATTAATATAATCCAATTATATAAATCAACTATAATACAGTCCAACTGTATATTAAAAAACATTAAATATTAGTCCAACTAATACTTTAATATATGACGAGTGATATTGTTTGAGCGCGTATGCCGAGTAATGAACGAATATTGCAAATTCAATTCTTGCCTCCCACTATTTTCGTCGAGCCTCTAACCCTCTGTCGAGTACTCGGGAAACCGTGTTTCCTAGTGGGCTAGGATCCCGTTAAATATCACACAATCTTGACTTTGGCCAACAATTGTATGATAATCAACTAGGTAGATCTCTAAGATCAATTGGACTCATCCAACTCCTAGATCGGTAGGTGGACATCCAAGTCCGAAACATATATCTTATATATGCCTATATATCCAATATATAGCCTAACCTTTTTCCTCTGAATCAACTAGGCCTTGGCTTTGGCACAACAAACCTGATGATCCCAGTCAAGCGCGGACCCATTGACCATGGAAGCTTCGTAATCAATGTCGATGGACAAGAAGTGGTCTTGACTTTGGCCAACAAACCACAACTTGGACAAGACACCAATATGGAACAAAGCTTCGTGATTCAAGCACATCTTCGACGGACAAGGGCTTGACTTTGGCCAACAACCCATGCCAATCTAGGATCTTGAGCAAGAATCACTCAATGGAAGGAAAAAACGCATGATATTTTAATGAGGGCTTTTCGCGTGCAAATTGGCTACCAATTTAATTATCTTGTTAAGGTCTCATCATCATACACCTTTAAACATGCATTCAAAAACATAATAAAGCGAGTATGAAAATAAATAATAATGATATGGGATGGATACTTAACACATTGATCCTAGATCAAATCTCTCCTTCTCACTCAAGCTAGCACTTGTATTACTTCTACCCGTTACACTACACTTCTAAAGAAACCTCATTTACATTGAGGGGAATAGGTGAGAAGAGAATACAAAGAGAATAAAGGTGATAAGGCTGGACACGCAGGTCCAATTTAATAAATCGAATTTATTACAACAATTTCCAAAATTGCCCCACCCATCTAATGTCCATCCGATATACATTATTCATGCATCACAACCATGTATTCACTCACATAAGCATGCTATCAATCAATCTTATCAAATTAAGTAATCTGATAATTATGTGATCATCCAATGTTCAAACAACGATTTGATTTTGTTCGAGTCAAACTCGTTTTTGCGAATAAGTACTCAAAGTACGAATTCATGAATTAAATTAAACTACATCATTAAATCCAATTTAACATGTATTTAATACTAATTCACTATTCAATTCCAAATTAAATATTACACTTTATTTAATAAACCTTTAACGACTTAAATTCCAAATTAATCGCGTCGGGGCTCAAAGCCGTTGACGTCCAACGTCAATTCAATTCAAGTCTAATGGCTTTAATTAATTTCTTTAAGGCATGGGCTTCGGCAACCAAAGCCCAATCAAGGAGTAACCCCATAAGCCTAGAAATCAATTTAGGCCCATTAGGCCCAATTAAACTTTAAAGATTTATAAGTTGCATTTGGGCTTTATGGTAGTGGTTTTGGCCCAATTGGATCCAATCCATTTGGCATAAATCCAACTTTGTACAACAAAGCCCAATAAGCCCATTACAACTAATAAGCCCAAATCCAATTTAATGCCTAAATAACTAAATTACATGAATCCAATTCAGCAATTTAATTACCTAAAGTGCATTACATGATTAATCACCCAATCAATATTCCAAAACATGAAATTAGTCCAATTAATCATGCTCATTATCATCATCACATGTCCACACATAAATGAAAAATCAAACCCATTACATGCTTTTAAGCTCTCGGCCAAGGAGGGTTTTGTGTCCGATTTGGTTTCAATCCAATCGAACCCACAATCAACATTAATTCAACATCCAATTTGATTTCATACACATCCAATGTCACAAAATCAAAATTACCAAGACATTAAAGGGCATAATGCATTCGGCCACCTTAAGGAAATTGGGGATTTTGTTCAATTCAAAATTCAATCCAATTAATCTTAAATTAACATCATCCTACATGATTCTAACTCATCCAATGAATCAAAATCAAAAAATTCCAAATTTCCAAATAACCCTAAAGTTTCGGCCAACAACATATTTTGGGGAAAATTATTCAAATCAATTTCATGAAATTGATCCAATCAACATTCAATACAAACACATTTAAGCATATTCATCAATCCAATTCACAAAATCATGCTCAAATTCAATTGCCCAAATTTTAAGCCCTAAAATTTCATGCTCAAAACCTAGGCTCTGAGCCATTGTTGGTTTCTATTAAGGTCCCGGATCGATTATAAGCATGAAAAACATTGCGAATACATATCGATGAAGTTGCGAAATACTCAATCGATCGGTTGAGTCGATTTGGAGACGAATCAAGCAAAAAACCCACTGTCTTAGGCGCCCCACTGCAGCAGTTTTGCTCACGGTTTGAGCTGAATCGGATCTCATTTTGAAGCTCCAAACTTCGTCGGATGAGTCCCGCCTCATGGGTGAACCTCCCTAACACTTCGCAATAGTCGCAAGTGTGCTAGCACTTGATTTCTCAAACAGAAATCACTTATTGCTTCCCATAAGTCCACGCCAAAACTGGTATGAAAACCAGTGAGTTTTCTTCCATTTTGGCGTGAAGAGAAGAAGGAAAATAATGATAGAGATGAATTGTGTATTAAGTTGGCAAAACCTTTTCCAAAAAGTTATATATTTTCCAACCAAATTTAAAAGATTTACCAAATAATATATTAAAAAATCAAATGGTAAATGCTTCCACCAACTAACACTATTTCACCAAAACACATCAACTATTCATTTCACTTTATCAAAGTGACATGTTGTGTGTCCATCACTCAATCAATCACATCCATCATCAATCACTCAAAGTGACTTTGATTGACGCTTGATGTGACGAGTGATTTGACGCTTGATGTGACTTGCGTCGCCGCACTCGAATTCGAAATACGAATGCGCTCGCAATCACACTCGGGCTCGGTTTCGCTAATTCCTAATTAGCGAGTTTTCCATTGCGTCGTAATTAAATGATTACGCCTAGCGAATTACTATTCACGTCGCTAACGAATTAATTCTAAATTAATTCGTTCGCCCGAATTAAAATCTAATTTTAATTCCGCGTCGAAATCCAATTTCGTTTAATATATCGAATATATTAATTTATCGATTAATTCCAAATTAATCGTTATCTCTCTAGACGATATTTTATCCTAGATAAAATATCTCCGTAATTAATCCTAGATTAATTTTCTCTCTCTTCTATATAATCCCAGATTATATAAGAGTGCGAGTCATACGTCATCGGTGGATTATTGGGAAGCGACCCATGAGATCCCCGGACAATTCGGTAGTATACGGTCGTCGGAGTATCCGAATCACGTACGTACCAAGTACTACGTTCTACCGATTTACGAGACAAGATCGGCTTCTAGAAAAGCACGAAGTCTATCCAATTCTCTGGTAATATTCTCTAAGAATATTTAAGATCTATATCAAGCGTAGTATACAAAGTATTATGTATATCGGCCCAGTATCGGATAGTCACGTGCTAGGGCTAGGGCTGGATAAGTGTCTGCCCCGTCCGAAGCACATATCGGATGTCTGGTAACTAGTCTCTATAATCGGATATACATGACCTTGTCATAATATCCCGATGGCTGGCCAGCAATTAAGAGCACTAATACCGTATCCTGCGTGACATCATCTCCACTATGACTGGAGTGATACTTCCGTCTTGACATCACACCCAACACTCTACGATTCTCAATATACCCAGCATCGGCGTACACAGAACCGGTTAGAGTCCTAGACGACCTCAACAAAAAGTATACTGATTGTTGTAAGCATTAGCGGTGCAAGTCTCAGGTTAAGACCATACACACCTACCCTGATGTCGGACTCCCATAGACACATAGTCATAATACCAATGGGATTCCGAGGGGTCTATCCAGAGCGAAGCTGTTTCCCGTACCATCGGTGAACACAACCTCCTATCGCACTTGCATGAGTATCCAATACCCAAATATATGAGAACTATGTCGTTGTGCCCTCACAACGCGCACAAGTGCAATACTAGCCTATTCCTCATTATCGATGTCCAGTCTCGATAATACTCCGGCTAGGGATTTAATGATTAATCCTTCGTGGACTGATACTGTCTCATATCATCTCAATCCAGGAACTAATCATAGGGACCTCTCTTCATTTATATATCTAAGGTGATCTAATCACAAATGATGATAGTGCAATTTCCTTGTCACATAGTTAATTTGTACAACAACACTATGATCTGTACAAATAGTGACGCTATGGGTCATGTTATACAACATATACAACTTATAGTGACATTTCTCATTGTCAATTACAAACTATGTTATAACTACGCACTACATTATATATTCTCAGGTCTTTGTCTAATATATATACATATCAAAAAACCAGATTTATTTTTAATCTAATTAAATTAGATCAGATATATATAAATATGTATATATGTATAAAAGACAAGAGGTGAGAGATTAAATACTTAATATTATGGGAAAATGAATTATTCGTATTCAAGAATCGATTATAAATATGATTTGAATTAACTCTTAGAGCATCAACCCTAACATAATTTATATCGCATATAGCAACACAATAAATAATGTTATAATCAAAGGAAAAAAAGAATGTATTTAGAAACATGTTTCACTGCAATGGACTCACAAAGTCCTAGCCAGATTTCTTCATATTGCTGGCCGAATTTTAACAGATGTTTGACTGAACTTGCAGGAAGTCTGGCCGAAGTTTGTTGCGTAACCAGAAACACAGGCTCATGCATACAAATAATTACATATTTGACATAAGAGTGGTGAGGCAATATCTAAAGTAGGCAATTAGGCATTAGTAATGTTAATAAATTGCATGGCAATCATTTATTAATCATAATAATGGTGAAAACATAAATAAAACTAGGCACATCAGTTTCGTGATGGTATGTATAGTTATATCCTGAGTGCAAACTATATTACCGTCCATTTGATTTCGGCTATGAAATTTATGTTCGGGTTTCCATCATATATATCACTAGAAATTTGAGGCTAACTATACTCATTCAAGTGTTCAGACTTTCAGTAGGTCGAATGCATGTCCGGCCAGATATGGGGTATGTCAGGGGGGATATATGGTGTCACCAAAATAGTAAATTTTGAGTGAGGAGATTAAGTCTTAGGGACCCTCAGGTCGTCCTTCAAGTGTTACTCGGCTCTGAGAGCAATGTTGAAGGTTTAGTCCATTGATTTGGTTTCTTGCTAAAAAGAATTCACGGGGTTGTTGTGTCTTTGGAGTTTGTTATGGTTTACTGGGTGATTGGTTTAGTTTCTTTTAGTTATGCTCTTAACTATCATTTTCTATTTACTATGTATGTCTTTCTTATGTGGATTAATTGTCAAGATATACATACTGGTGGACTTTCTACGAAGTCTGTCCTTAATGTGTTAGGTCCGACCAAACATCGCTTAATGTTTGTCCAATGTTATTTATTTGTCTAGCCAGATATGTCTGGGTATTTTCCTGCTTTCTCCAGCTTTTATCTTTACTGCTTTGTTTACCATATCTCTCAATTCGCAGCTAGATGCATTACGTCTGAAGGTTGGCGGCAGAACTGCTAGAGTGAGAAAATGGTATAAGGCTCGAATTATGGCAACATTGTTTGAGCCTTTCATCCTCTCTATTTCTGCTCGAGCAATGAAGCATGACAAGAGGGGATTGTAAGCTATAACAAAGAGGTGGATGGACACCACCCATACTTTCCACCTATCAGTTGGTAAATAACCATTACCCCCAAGAATTTTGCTTAATTGACTGGCATCCCATATGAAGGCTGCCTGCTTGAATTTGATTTTAGTATGTAAACTTCCTTTTTTCGGGCTAGCTATATCTAGCGTCTGCTAGGAGTTGTCCCGAGGGTTCATTCGGGTGTGGTTTCGTATACCAAATTATGGAACCATTGGCAGAGACAGGCTCCCACCCAGGATGTCATGATTGATCAACTAGTGCGATCATTTCTACTTTATTTGTTCAGTTGTACCCTTTTAGTGTGATTCATCTAGTTCTGTAGATTTGTGCCTTCTTCCTCCACTTTGTTTTCTTTTCATAGGCCTGGGCATATGCGTTCAATGTGTTCGCTCAGTCGTTCCCTATCTCTAGAGATGGGGTTAGATTCTTATAGGTTGTCCCGATATGGCGAATCCACCATGGGATCATCTGAATCTCATGACTTAGCGGTGCATCGAGATCGCCTGAATAGGATAAATTAAGAAATGGTAAGCTTTTTTCTACCTCGCTCTTCTGATTATGTCTCTTTTCAATATTTGACTTGACTTTCCCTCTATTTCTTTTAGCTAGTAATAGCTTGTTGGAGGACTCCCCTTGAAGATCTACCAGAGTCCACATGTTCATTCTTCGAGAAGAATGGGCTTCGCTTACTTCTTCTGGTTACAGACAAGTAGCTCTGATATTTGGGTGAACATGTGTACTTTTATGTTTGGGCCCTCAAGCTTGTAGAATTCCCACATCTTCACCCCCTTCTATGTTTTTTGGGCTTCATATAGAGGGAGAGGACCTATCGATTTCTCAGCATGGTCTCCCAATTAATGAGTTTCTTATTGAGGGTAATTATTGGAGATGGTTCAGCACTTCCCTTCTTATACACTTCCATTTTCTAAGCCTCGACTAGCTACTCAGGTATGGACTGTTTCCTTCTCGTGTTCCTCCTTTCTGTTTGTTTTGGCTTGACATCATTATTACCGTAGATAGATTTTTCATCACCTGCCCTCTGATGAAGATAGAGAAGAGGGCGAACCTCCGACAGACCTAGCGCCATCATGGCATGTTCGGCGTAGGGCTTCTTCTTCTCGACAGGGTTCATTTCCAACTTTGTATCTATTTTGAAATCCACTACTCCTCATGGTGTTATCCTTGGTTTGGTGGGTGTCTAGCCGGACCTGACTTACATGACTTATAATGATACGGAATGCTTGAGGTATAATCTTCTTCGTTGGCACAGATGTAGTCTTTGACTCTTTCACCTGCAGACTCCACTCATGTAAGTATTCCTGATTATTCATTTTCATTTTCCTTGCCTTGTATACTAATCGATCTTATGCTACAGGTCCTCGTTGACTTCGTGGACCATTGCCATAGCCTAGAGCAAGCGGCGAAGGTGGAGCTAACTCAACAGAGCTTGTTCCATCGGGTAACTACAAAGAAATTTTAGCATGTATGCATGATTCCTAACTTCTTTCTATGTTTCTTACTGGTCAATACTTTCTTGGTAGACTGAATCATCTCATGATTACTACCAATTATCAGCATATCTTCTACGTAGAGACACACAATGACATATACCTTTTTTTAGGTTATTTGGTGTATACACACTTATCACACTCATTGATTTTGAACCCACTTGACAACATCTCTTTGTCAAAATTTTCATGCCATTATTTAGGTGTTTGTTTTAATCCGTATAAGGATTTTACAAGTTTTCACACCTTCTGTTATTGTCCAGGAATGTTGAAACCTTCTGGTTATTCTATGTTAATCTCTTCATCTAGTTCATCATTTAAGAATGTCTTCTTCATATCCATTTGATGTATTTTAAGACCAAATATAGCTGCTATGGCTATTAACATTCTTATTGATGTGATACAAGCCACCGGTGAATATGTATCAAAGTAATCAAGGCCTTCTTTTTGTCTATAATCCTTTATGACAATTCTTGCCTTATACTTATCTATTGATCCATCCAGTTTCATCTTCCATTTGAATATCCATTTATAGCCCAGTGGCTTACAACCTGGAGGAAGATCAACCAACTCCCAAGTATGGTTTTGTAGGATGAAATCAATCTCTCTATTGATACCCTTTTTCCACAAAGGTGCCTTCGTCGAAGTCATTGCTTCTTTATTGCTTTTAGGCTCATTTTCTAACATGTATGTCAGAAAATCGGGTCCAAATGACTTAGACGTTCTAGCTCTTTTGCTACATCTAGGTTCAATTTCCTCAATATTTTCATGTTGATCTGATTCTTAGTCAACTTGATCACTGCCTTTGACAGTATCAATAGTTCTTTTGAGAGACTATGTTCTTTGTCTTTCCTTACAATGAAATGTCTCTTCAAAGAAAGTCACATTCCTTGACTCAATTATCATATTTGGATTGATGTCGGAAATTTCAGACTTATGTACCAAGAGACGATACGCACTATTGTTGTGAGCATATCCAATGAATATACAATCAACAGTATTGGGTCCTATTTTAACCTTCTTAGGTTTAGGAACCATTACTTTGGCGAGACACCCCCACACTTTCAGATATTTGTACCAAGTTTATCATCATCTTCTACATTTTCTAGGTTTTCCTTGTATCCATTTTTTGTGTTCTGATTTGGAATAATTTAGATAAATTTGCATGTTAATTTTGTTTAATGACACATATTTAACAAGAATCTTAACAACTTATTAGCCCATTCTAGGTGCTCTACGGATGGTTTTGTGGCTAACGTTCTCCCAGGATTACTTGGATATTTCTTGTAGAAGGGGCACTCCTTTAACAAGAACTTGAACAAAGAAATGGAGGAAACTCTCTTTGAAGATGACTCTATAAAACAATTGAAGACTTATATATTTTTCTAGATGTCTAGAGTGAACCCCAAGACCTCTTTATATAGGCATGGAAGAGTACCTTTGAGGGTACCCTTTAGTTTGGTGTATAACCCTCTTATTGGTTATACCTATTCCCTTATGCCTTGAGACTCATCATTCCAACTTAGAAGACTTGTCCCTTCATCATTGTGTCTTTCCCATTAGAAACTACTTAAGGGACATGTCTCCCCAACACATAAACTATATATTTAGAGAATTTACATCACATATCAAACAGGAGAGGACAAAAAAAGGTGCCACCTACCGCTGGTCCAAGAGATTATTCTTCACAATGTTTGGATGGATCTTGGATTTATGGTCGTTCATCATATGATCACAACATACAACACCGTCAGAACGACTTACCATATGGCCCTCTTACCACTCATATTCTTAGGCGTCGGAATTATGATTTCAATTCAAACATCTAGTTGAATTCCCCGGTATGATCACAGCTCCGGATATTGAGGCTTTTGGCTTTTCTTTTTGCAATGGGATTTGGCAGTGGAAGGAAATTCCCACTTCCAAGTTTATATAGCACATGAAGATGAATGTATGATTGAGGATGTTCTAAGAATGCCGATGATTTCGATGCCACGGATCACACAGGTGATGCCGATATGACCCATCTGATGCTAATTAGCCTTCATATACAGGAGATAAGTTCATAACTTGAAAAGAAGTTGTAATTGTGTATACTTTATCAATCGGCATAACTAATTGACATGTTTGTTTTTAATTATTTTCTTTTGGGGAGGTGGCTTCAAGGAAAGATCCAAGAGCAATATTGGGCAAATAAAGATGAGCCTTATCCCTTTGTTATAGCTAAGGAATTTACTGAAGCATTTCAATCATTTCACATTGGTCAAAAGCTAGGTGATAAGCTTGCTACTCCATTTACAAGTTTGAAATCCACCCTGCTGCTCTAACAACTAATAGGTGTGGCACTAACAATAAGGAACTGTTGAAAGCTTACTTCGTAAGAGAAGATTTACTCTCATGAAGAGTAACACATTCGATTACTACTTTAAAATGTTTCAGGTGAGAAACATGCAAGCATTAAGATATTATAGATAATTTCCAAGGATTTCAACATTGTTTAGTTTTTTTTTTTTCAATTTTCAGATAATTTTTGCGGCTTCAGTGACAATGACTTTGTTACTGACAACTGAGATGCTCCATGACACAGTATATGAGATCTTTCTCATTTGCTATTATAACAAGAATGTTATGTATTCTCAAAGAGCAGAGGTTGTCATTCTCTTTCTATATAAATTGAGCCTCAATTTCGTTTTTACCTTACTCTTCAACCTTCATATAATTTTCTCTAGGGCAAAAATAAAGTGTTAAACAAAAACTTCATCATCATACACTCTCATTCTCAAGCTCACACACTACAACTTTATATTATTTGTAGTGAGTTTAGATTACTTGGGTTAGTTGTTGGGATGTATGCACTAGAGCTTCATGTATTGTAAATAGAATTATTTATTGAAATAAAATATGCATTATTCATTTATCAAAATATTTGATTTATGTCTCATATTGTAAATTGTCTTGTTTACCCGTGATTACTCATGTGTTTTCAGACTCAGTGTATGAGTATCATAAACAAGAGGATTTAAGTCTGAAGTTAGTAATCTAAAATAGTCCATAGAGAGCAAACAAAATGGGTACTTTGTTTGTGATTTATCTACAGTTGGAGTCCATTCTATACTTGTCTGACGACCTTGATCTAGGATCGTTCATGTGGTGACATGAGAATATAGGCACCTTGTAAGATGTGATCATATAGGACTGGACTCAAATAGAAATGAATATTTTATAATTTTTGTTAAATAAAGAAATTCATTTCAATCTGCTAGATGATCATATTTAGATTGATCTTAATCCTGAGTGTACTACGAACTCGTGCATGACAGACTATGTCCTTTGATTTACAAAGGTGAGTTTGGTGAAGAAGTCCCGACCAATAGCTAGGTAAGTTGGGGACATCATTTGGTGTGTAGCTGGGAAAGTTTTACATATATATGAAATTCACTCATTCTTCTGAGAAGTAGAGGAGTATCTTCCTCAAGGGTTGATTCGGTACTTGAATGATTAGAGCGCTCAAGTCTTTATATTGCGAATAGAAAGATTAATATTCATAATAGTTATGAATAAATTGTTCAGTAGAGAACAATGGTACTTAAGGTAGAAAATAATTAGAGGGATATAACGAACTTTATAACCCGGCTCTAATTATGAGATACTCGTGAAAGGCCAATCCGTATGCAATAACTATATCGATGGACACCAAAGTTGTTCGACTTATAATTTCCACCTACGACAACGAGAGTTCAGCTTCGGATTTTTAGTGGAATAACTCGAAGTTAATAATTCAGAATATTTAATTAAGGAGTTTAATTAATATTCCGGAATTATTAGAGCTCGATACTGTAGGTCCATTTGGTCCTCGTACTAGCTCGATATACTGTAGCAAATTAAATATAATTGGATTGTCTAATTATATACTCACACATATATATATATATATACACACACATTAATAATGAGATTAATAATATAATTTGTCACAAATGAAAATTTTAATTTAATTAGTTTAATGTAAAATT
>SKCR01031366.1:0-16377 GCA_019454045.1 Zanthoxylum bungeanum | reverse complement strand
AGTTTCAGTATTGATAATGCCATAGAATATATGGATTCTGAATTTTTATAATTTTTAATCAAAATGGTATTATCTGTCACTGATATTTTCTAGGACCATCCCAACAAAATATGAGAGCCGAATGTAAACACATACATATCTTAGATACAGCTCGTGTTCTTTTCATATCTTCCTCATGTCCGGAATGTTTCTGGAGCGATGTCGCTTTCATTGACACATATACCATTAATCAAATCACATATCTAGTTCTGACAAATCAATCACTTTCATGAAAAATTATATGATACTGACCGGTGCGTAATCACACGCATATAATGCAAGCGCACGTATCGTTCAAGTAGTATAAAAAGTATCGATCCCATGAGGACTTAATAACTAAGCTATTAAATTATGAATTCAAATGTTTACGAGTATCTAATGGATTGATTGATTGGATGGTGATTTTAAATTTAAAACAACTAAATAAAATGGCGCGAAAGTAGGTTTAGGAAAATTCAATATTAAGAAACTATCTAGGGTTGTGAATCTTTCCAATATCTTTTAAAAGATGAAGTTGTTATTTTATGTTTGTGTAATATATTGGTCTACTAACCTGAAACACGAAATTCTGCAAAAGCCTCTGTCGATGGTCGGATGTAAATACCCAGATAACTCAATTAATCATATGTCTATGTCAACCAAGTTACCTGAATTCATTAAGATTAAGTTCCAATTGTAGTTATCCTTGTCCGACAAGTATATGTCTATCCTAAGGAAATCTATTAAAGGGTTATCTATCCTCAAGGAAGATTGTGGGCTATTAAGTCTAAGGCTGAAACCTAAAATTCCTTTGTCAAGTTTATTTTAAGTTTACCAGATCAATCTTATTAATGGCCAGTTAACAAGAAGCATTAAATTTAAGACTTAATAAGTAAACATTTATATTACCCAAACTGTAAAATAACCCCTTATAACCCGGTGATATTCGAATTCATCACAACCCCAGATAACAGACTTAGTTACAACACATATCTAAGGCTAATAAAAGCTTAAATAAAATAAAAGAAATAAAGTAAATGCTGGAAATTAAATAAAGTAAATGCTGGAAATTAAAAATATAAAAGTACAATAAAAGAAAATGCTGGGGTTAGAGGATCCACTTTTAATATTTCAAAATTAGAAATCTCTCTTATTCTCAATGTTTACCGATTAATTAACCAGACCATAAAGGCGGTAATTTTATTTGTCTCAATTAAATCCAATCGACCGTATAGGCGGTAAGAAGGTTATTACTTAAACCGACCATATAAGCGGAAACTACGTCTGAAATGAAAAACCGACCATATAGGCGTTAAATAAGGTTGTCACCTAAACCGTCCAAATAGGCGGTAACTAATTAATCTAAATTTTAATTAAAATAAGGGAGATTAATCTAATTCATTATATTAAAAGTCTCACATTTTCACCTCCAGCAGAATGAGATTACATGCTCAAGCTGTAAAATAAAACACACAAAATTTTATTAATTAAATAAAAAGAAAATACAATAAAACTTAAATAAATATATAAGACACTTTCCTTTAGGTTATCATGGAGAAATTCCTCCAAAGAAAGCATGAAAATTTACAAAGTTTAGCTTGGTATTTATAGGAAAATCTAAAGTCTTCCACCAATTTCTCCATCAATTGCTCCACCGAACATGGCACCAAACATGACATCAAACATGACACCAAACATGACACCAAATATGACACTAAATCCTCCACCAAACATGCAAGCATGTTTGGTGGAAGTTTGACAATTTTTATTTTTTTTATTTTATTTTCTATTTTGAAAATGACTATAGTAATTACACAAAATACACTGGATTATTCATCAAATTCGGTCTTGAAAACATCATAATTCGAAAATATTTAAAACTTTAAAGTTGTAGATCTTTGTGTTTTCTTTAATCTGGAACTTGAATTAGCTCAATCGGATATCAGATGAAAAAGTTATGGCCAAAATACCAAACTTGTGTAAAATTGGAATTTAGGACTCCACTTCGTGATGCGTATAGTAAATTTCCGATTTCGCCATTTTTTACTCCAGATTTCATCGTTTTAGCCCCGAGTTGATTCCATTAAGTCTCGATACTTTATTTTTCTATAAAACACATCAAAACGTTTATCAAACCCGAGAAACTAAACAAAATATTAGGTAAAAGTGGAGATAAATATTGAAACCAAACATTTTGCTAGTCCTAGAGCAAAATAACAAAATAAAATACAATAAACAATTAAAATTTAACTAAGCCACTTTCGTAGGGATCACGGTTGCATTTAGGATATACAACAAGCCTTTAAACCCCTAGGTGTCCCTAGTGGACGAGTTGTAGTCTCTTGAGGGTTTACAATGACGATACCCACAAACGTCTTATAAAAGTAAAAAGATAGTAAAACTAATGCACACAAAAGCAAAAAGACAAGAGAAAAGAAGTTAGTGACTAAACAGGTGAAACTTCTTTTCCAAGTCAATAATTATTTTGTTTCTTTCTAAATTACCGAATAAGTGAATTCTCCGATTATTTTTACCATTCTCCATATACACAGCCAACAAAATATTAGTCAACTCATTTTGTCCACAATAGTCACAAGTGTAGTTGAAAAGAGAGTAATATTTTTGTCCTAAAGTTATATAAGAATTCATACCTTTTTGTAAGTAATGAAATAATTTTTCTGATTTTTCTTTTTAGATTTTTTTTTTAATTTATATACAATATCTTCCATCTATGTAGCGAGCTTTGGGCTAGTGACTCCCAAACCAGTTGGCTTTAGGGCACTAGGTGTTAAGACACCCCTACAGACTTAATTACTCAGATTTCAATATATATTTGGCAACATCTTCGATCCATGTAACGAGCTTTGGACCAGTGACTCCCAAACCAGTTGGTTTTAGGGCACTAGGTGTTAAGACACCCTTACAGACTTAATAACTCAGATCTCATACCTTTTTTTTATCCCATCACTTTTTTAGATGCTTCCTCCAATTAACTAGAGCACTGAATATTACAAACTCGTCAATTACTTCGCATGTCCGTATGTTACCATGCAAGTTGATATTATCTGTCAACTGAGCATATGAAGATCCATTTTAGTCAGTATTATGGAGAATTCACAAATTAAAGAATTCAAAAGGAAATAATAAAAATTAACTTGTACCGAAATAGGTTGAGATACGTCTCAGGAGTGGAAATTCCTTACACAGCTATCTCTCACCAATTTCACCTGATTAATCAAGTTAAAAAACACAAAATATTTTTTTGATTTTTTTTTGTAAAATTTTTCAATTTTTTTTTCGAAAAATTTAGACAAAAAATAAAACAATAAAAACAAGGCACTAATTAACTATTCACCTCCCCCAAACCTAAATGAGACATTGTCCCCAATGTCTTAAATAATAGAAGAATAGTTTAGAAAACCGTACCTAGTTAGCTGAAATTCTTCATCTAAATGAAAAGTTAAAGGTTAAGATCTAGATTTATTCGACGTCTCTTACCACGATTATTATCAGACCAGTTTATTTTGGAAAGGATAGGGTTAATCTGTGGTTCAAATGCTAATATTTGGTCAATTAGATCTGGTGCAGTTCTGGCAGTGAAGATGAGTTCTTTTACAGGTTTTGACACAAATCCATTTCTCCGGGCATCATCAAGAAATACACAAAGAAAATCATAAAATCCATCAATGTTGTACAGTCCAAAGGGTTCTGGTGTATGTTCAAGTTCGCCCATGATAGTACTGTAAAAATTTCCTCCATCATGCCCAAGCCACCTAGCCAAGCAATAAAAGCATATGCACGGTTAATCATTTCTACCAGTCGTTCAGACATACCTGGCACGATTAGTTCCTCTCCATTTGATGATCCAATAAGATTTGCCTCCGCCAAGGGTTTTGGTATGATTCCCAAAACTTGACCGCCTCCTTCCTGTACAGCCTTTGAAACGATCCCCATAAGTCCAATATTGCCCCCGCCATATACTAAGTGCATATTCCTTGCAGCAATGACTCGACCCAGTTCATGTGATGCCGTTACATATTCTGGTTTAACACCAACACTAGTACCGCAAAACACACAAATGTTTTCAACTCGTCTTCTTGAAGTAGCTTCCATTTTATCTGGATGTCTTCAAAAGTGCAATGATGAGTTGAATTTATAATACCTGAAAAGGGTGAGTAAAAATAATAGCACTAGTACCTGCCAAATGACAATTATTAGTTAAACAGTAAAATAAATCATGATAGTCAAAAAGGTCTGGATCTTGTCGGAGAAAATAAAAGAAAATAACAAAACAAATCACAATTATTAGGAAAAGATAAATAGATATAATATTTACAAGAAAGTAACAGCTTGATTAACGTCTATGCGTCAGGGACAAGCTTCCCATCCAAATTTCTTATAAATTGGCAAACTAGATTTTTTTTAGTCAGATTTATGAGACTATACTGTTGTCTTTCTTTTCAGAATTGTGTATATAACATGCGAATTTCGTGATACAAACATCCAATGGGATGCGTCTCAAGAGTTTTAGATATGTCATCCAAAGACTCCTTACTCAAGCCATCCCTAATGAAATTAATCTTATCTTCACGGTTATCAGACACTATTCATAAAGAACGACAACGAGTATTACAAAAAATACGAGCACATTTGTAGTAAACACCCATTCTTTTAGCTCTTCTCTTTTAGCAAATTGCTTCTTCCTAAACCAGACAAATGTGAAATAAAAGAGTCAGAAGACTCACCTCCCATCGGACCCGTGCTTCAATAATCCAACGAATGTCGGTAGGAATACCCTTGATCATCAGTAGTCTCATCTGTTCCAAGCGAACTTTGTAGACTTTCATCAGAGAATTTTGAGAGAGAGAAGGAAATTGCTTGTGAAGATTTGCGAGAATTTCTTCCATCCTGAAATCTGACTTTACCTACACAAATTAAACACACAAAAATAAAACACACCAGATCACAATATATACACAAATTTGCATGGGTTGCCTCCCAGCTAGCACTAAGTTTAACGTCGTCAGCTAGACATGACTTCTCGAACGTTAGGCTGGATCGGAAAGTGTGACATTTTCTTTTTGTCGATCTATTGATTCTTCCCAGTAGTGCCTGACACGCTTATTTTTAACCTTGAATGTTTTGTTGGATTCAGGATCATGTAACTCAATGGCTCTATCTGGTAAAACCTTGGTGATTAGGAATGAACCTGACCACTTTGATTTTGGCTTCCATGGGAAGAGTTTCACCCTTGATTTGTTTAACAGTACCTTCTGCCCTAGTTCCAGTTGTATGCGCACTAACTTCTCATCATGTCTTTTCCTGGCCTTTTCTTTGTACAATTTCACATTCTCAATAGGCTGAATGTGAAATTCCTCCAATTCGTTGAGTTGATGGAACTGTTTTTCTTCTGTTGCTTGTAGGGCAAGACTTGGCTTCTTCAGTGCATAGTACGCTTTATCTTCAGGCTCCACATGCAATTGACATGCATTAAGTTTGTCAGTAGAACTTTGTATTGCATCGCAGGTCTGGACGGTACTATTTATCACATCAAGTCTGAAACATTCCTCATTCTCATCATTTGGGAAATTCATGGCTTTGAAAACATTGAATGTTACTTCTTGGTCTTGTACCCTCATGGTTAGTTCTCCTTTTTGTACATCAATAATGGTTCGACCTGTAGCCAAAAATGGTCTCTCCCGATGATGATCGGCACGTCTTCGTCTTCCTCCATATCAAGGATAATAAAATATGCTGGGAAAATGAATTTGTCAACTTTGACCAGCACATCTTCAACTACACCTCTCAGAAATACGAGCGTTCTATCAGCAAGTTGTAGAGATACTGAGATGGGCATTGTTTCTCCAATCTGCAGTTTCCTGTAAATAGAAAAAGGCATCAAGTTAACACTTGCACCTAAATCACACAAAGCCTTACCGAAGTCATGTTCTCCTAAGGTGCAAGGAATAATGAAACTGCCAGGATCTTTCAACTTTGGGGGTAGTTTCCTTTGAATGATGGCGCTGCATTCTTCTGATAATGCTACTGTCTCATAATCTCCCAATCTCCGTTTTCGTGAAAGAATGTCTTACATGAATTTGACATAGCTGGGCATTTGTTCTAAAGCTTCTGCAAGTGGAATGTTGATATGCAACTTTTTGAAGATCTCCAAAAACTGAGAAAACTACTTGTCTAGTTTATTCTTCTAGAGACGTGTGGAAACGGTGGAGGTAAGTGATTTGATCTTTTTCTTTGCTTCTTTTTCCTCCATCTGTGGAACTACTTCCTATTTTCTTTTGGAACTTCCTCAGCAGTTGCCTTGACTCAAACATTTTATTGATTTTAGTACCGATTTTCTTTTTAACATGATGGTTGTTGGAAAAAATGCTTATGAGTAAGCATTTTGAGGCTCAATTTTAAGCATGGTCCACTTCGTGTTAGTGGTTGTTATTGAATGATTCGGATACTCCTCCGTGAGTACTTCGAAATGGTATATTCATATGCTTAAAATGGTGCTTGGGTGAATGAGAAATTGTTGCTCAAAGTTCACCCATGTGGTGTTGGAAATAAAGAAAAGTAAGCTTGTCCCATATGGGAAAGCTATAGAGTGAATATTATGCTTATATGATTGCTCATATGTAGATGGGTAAGAGTTATAAGGATAGAGGCTCTCTCTACGTGCGCGGGGGGGGGGGGGGTGCAAATCAAATCCGAATCAAGCTTGGCTCGTGTGCACCCGCGTGTCCTGCGTACACGAATGCCGGACCAAATTGAGCGGGCCTGGCCCAGCCAATTTTGGGATGTCTCTTTATTTTTTCCAAGCCTTTTTATGTTCCATAACAGTTGAATCAATGACAATTAATCAACTTTGTGGTTACAATTTGAGATTAATGACATTAATCAACTTGATGGTTACAACAAGTGTAAAGCCTCTCATTGATGAAACTTAATTGGCATGTTATTTTCTTTTAATATAGTAGTGTTTTCGTTTTTTTAGAATTACATACATTACACACAAGAAAAAATTGTTATTACGAAAATCTTTTGAGAGAGAGTTCAAGCACTTCAGTTGGTTCGTTGAAGTCGGACTTGGTGGTGCCCAATTTCGTCTATTTTTCCGTTGCCTGGGAAACAGACGTCTCACGCTCTACTGCACCGATTGGTAGGGGACGAATTTGTTTTAAGGAGATTGTTGCCACATCAACAAGCCTCGGAATTCTTCCTGTTGCTGATCCGTGCCTTATTCTCAACTCACTGCCTGCAATTGTCTTCTATTTTATTTTTATTGTTGATTACTGTATCACTTTTGTTAATTGTACTTTTGTGTTCAGTTTACTGTCTGTTCAAAGTCCGTTGTAAGAACACAGTAAACAAATAAGTTGTAATAGTCTTAAAACAAAATTCGCTCTGTGGATATGGAAAACAGTCCAAACACAGTAGATGTTCTGGCAGCCCCTGTGGTTGGGCAGAATGTTGTGGCAGCCCCTGTGGTTAGCCAAAGTGCAGTGGCAGCCTCTTCGGCTGGCCAACTTGCTTCAGCCTCTGGGCTTAATATGGCAGCTGCTGTGGCTGGCCAAAGTGTCACTGCCTCTATGGCTAGACAACCTGTTGGACATGTGAGCCATGTCAATCCTGCTGCGGAAAAACCTGAAAAATTCAGTGGACAGAATTTTAAACGGTGGCAACAGAAAATGTTTTTCTACTTGACCACGTTGAACCTAGCAAGGTTTCTAAAGGAAGATGCTCATGTACCCGCGGAGGGTGAGATTGATATCCAAGTGATCACTGCGATCGATGCTTGGAAACATTCTGAATTCCTATGTAGGAATTATGTGCTAAATGGCTGAGTGATTCCTTGTACAGTGTGTACGCCGGAATGAAAACAGCAAAAGGGCTTTGGGAATCTTTAGACCGAAAATATAAAACTGAGGATGCCGGTACGAAGAAATTTGTCGTAGGCCTTTCCCTAGATTTTAAGATGGTTGATTCCAAAACTGTGTTAAGTCAAGTACAAGAATTGCAAATTATTCTAGCAGAAATCATGCTGAGGGGATGGTTTTAAGTGAAACCTTTCAAGTAGCCTCGATAATTGAAAAACTACCACCTGGTTGGAAGATTTCAAGAATTACTAAAGCATAAGCGAAAAGAAATGAGTATTGAAGACTTGGTTCTTAAGCTCAGAATTGAGGAAGATAATCGTGTATCTGACAAGAGAGGCATAACTCATGAGGCCAAAGCAAATGTTGTTGAACATGGCCAAAAGAACAAGAACCCAAGAACAAAGGGTCAAAGATGGGCCCTAAAGGAGGGGTTTCCAAGAAATCCAATTTCAAGGAAAATGCTTCAACTGTGACAAAATGGGTCACAAATCTTCTGAGTGCAGATTGCCGAAGAAGAAAAAGAATCAAGAGGCTAATGTGATGGAAATGTGACTCAAGATGTTTCAGACATTAACCTTTCAGCTGTGGTTTCTGAGGTGAATCTTGTGGGTTCTAACCCAAGAGAGTGGTGGATTGACACTGGTGCCACTCGACATGTGTGCTCGGACAGAGCATGTTTTCTTCATTTGAGTCTGTGGTAATGGGGAAAAAATATACATGGGAAATTCAGCAACATCTGAGATTGAAGGTCAAGGAAGGTGATTCTGAAGATGACCTCTGGAAAGAGTTGACTTTGAACAACGTTCTGTATGTACCAGAAATTCGGAAGAATCTTGTGTCTGGATCGCTTTTGAACAAGCATGGATTTCGGATGGTGTTCGAGTCTGATAAAGTAGTTTTGACTAAAATGGGTTGTATGTGGGAAAAGGTATGTAACTGATGGGCTTTTTAAGCTCAATGTAATGGTTGTTAAACCTAAAAATATCAATAAAGCTAGTTCTTCTGCTTATATTGTTGAGTACTCTAATTATGGCATGGTAGATTAGGACATGTTAATTTTAATTCATTGCGGAAATTAATTAACATGAATCACATTCCCAATTTTAAAATTGATAACAAACATAAGTGTGATACTTGTGTTGAGGCAAAACTGACTAGATCATCTTTTCATAGTATTGAAAGAAACTCTGAACCACTTGATCTAATACATACCGATGTATGTGATTTTAATTCAATACAATCAAGAGGTGGTAATAAATATTTTATTACCTTTATTGATGATTGCACGAGATTTTTCTATGTGTATTTGATGAAAAGTAAGGACGAAGCTATAGAGAAATTTATTCTCTATAAGAATGAAGTTGAGAACCAACTGAATAAAAGAATTAAGGAGTTAAGAAGTGATCGTGGTGGTGAGTATGTTTTTCCTTTTGAATCACTTTGTGAACAAATGGAATCATACATCAAACAACAGCTCCTTATTCACCTCAATCCAATGGGATTGCAGAACGTAAGAATCGTACCTTGAAAGAGATGATGAACGCTATGTTAATCAGCTCTGGCTTACCTCAGAATATGTGGGGAGAAGCTGTTTTATCAGCTAATTACCTTTTAAATAAGGTACCACGGAAAGAAGCAGGAAAAACTCCTTATGAAATGTGGAAAGGAAGAGTACCTTCCTATAAATTCCTACGAGTGTGGGGGTGTCTTGCCAAGGTATTCATTCCTCCACCTAAAAAAGTGAAGATAGGACCAAAAACTGTTGATTGCATTTTTCATAGGATATGCACATAACAGTAATGCTTATCGATTTCTTGTGCATGAGTCTAATATACCAGATATTCACAAGAATACGATAATGGAGTCGAGAAATGCATCTTTTTTCGAATATGTTTTTCCTTGTAAAACTAATTCGAATTCAAATGTGTACAAACGGGCACATGAGACTATAATTGAAGATAGTCAGGACCGAGAACAAATAAATGTTCCAGAGGATCAACAAGTTGTTGAACTTGAACCAAGACGTAGCAAAAGAGCTAGGACCGAAAAATCATTTGGTCCAGATTTTTTGACATTTTTGCTAGAAAATGATCCTCAAAGCTATAACGAAGCTGTAAGGTCAGTTGATGGTGCTTTGTGGAAAGATGCCATCAATAGTGAAATTGAATCCATCTTACAAAATCACCATGGGAGTTAGTGGATCTTCCTTCAGGATGTAAACCGTTAGGGTCCAAGTGGATTTTCAAAAAGAAAATGAAGGCAGATGGATCAATTGAAAGTACAAAGCAGACTTGTAATTAAAGGTTACAGACAACGTGAAGGTCTTGATTACTTTGATACTTATTCTCCTGTAACGAGAATAAATTCCATAAGGATGATACTAGCAATTGCAGCTTTGCGCAATCTTGAGGTACATCAGATGGATGTGAAAACAGCCTTTCTGATGGAGATTTAGATGAAGAAATCTACATGGAACAACCTGAAGGCTTTATAGCTCCAGGACAAGGAAAGAAAGTCTGTAAGTTAGTTAAATCCTTGTATGGATTGAAACAAGCTCCGAACAGTGGCATAAAAAGTTTGATGATACCATGTTGGCAAATGGTTTCAAAATCATGAATGTGATAAATGCATTTATGTCAGAGAGACAGAAGTTGGCTATGTCATTTTATGTCTCTACGTTGATGACATATTGATTGTCGGGAGTAATATTAAAATGGTGAAATCTACCAAGAATATGCTAAAATCTAAGTTTGACATGAAAGACATGGGTCTAGCAGATGTCATTCTAGGAATAAAGATCTCGAGAAGTTCAGATGGACTTATTCTTGATCAGTCGCACTATGTGGACAAGATTCTTGGTAAATTCAACAATGATGATTCTGCTGTTGCTAGAACTCCTTTAGATGTGAGTCTACACCTATCAAAGAATAGGGGAGATGGTATATCTCAAGTAGAATACTCTAGAGTTATCGGGAGTTTGATGTACCTATCGAGTTGTACAAGGCCTGATATAGCCTGTACAGTAAACAAGCTCAGCAGATATACGAGTAATCCAGGGGTTGATCACTGGAAAGCAATATGAGAGTACTTAGGTACTTACGTTTTACTCGTATTATGGGTTGCACTATCATAGATATCCAGCTGTAGTCGAAGGATACAGTGATGCTAATTGGATATCTGATATGAAAGACTCAAAGTCTACCAGTGGCTATGTGTTTACACTAGCAGGTGCAGCTATATCGTGGAAATCCTCCAAACAGACTGTGATAGCCAGATCTACAATGGAATCAGAATTCATTGCATTAGACAAGTGTTCTGAGAAGCAGAATGGCTTCGAAATTTTCTAGAGGATATTCCAAGTTGGCCTAAGCCAGTGCCAGCAATTTGCATTCATTGCGATAGTCAATCTCAATTGGAAGGGCACATAACAATATGTATAATGGTAAGTCTAGACATATTCGTCGTAGACACAATACCGTTAGACATTTACTCTCTACTGGAGTTATTTCGATTGACTATGTAAAGTCAAAGGATAACATTGCGGATCCGCTAACCAAAGGGTTAAATAGAGAGTTGGTTGTGAAATCATCGAGGGGAATGGGACTAAAGCCCATTAGATAAATGTTTATTACGAGGACAACCCAACCTTGTTTGACTGGAGATCCCCAGATCTAGGTTCAATGGGACAACCTACTCGTAAAAGACATAATTGGTTCACTGTGGGGGGTTTTACCCTCTAGTCCATTCCTATAGTGAAATGAAATAGTGATGCTCGTATGGATTGAGGTTAAGCAAAGGCTTTTAATGATTCTTATGCGTCGGGAATCCGAGCAGAGTATTACGAGATGCTCTTAAATAAGAAATCACCTATGTGAGAGAGAAGTGAGGCCGCTTCAAAGGGAATTGTATGGGGCTCAATTCTTAGAAACTCTTGCAGAACCAGGTTGATGTTCATGGCCAAAATGAACATAATAATGAGAACTCAGATGTGTTAGGTTAAATATCTGTGTGATATATATTCTCCATTTACATGAACGGCAGTACAGTTCAATGACATCGCGACCACTGTCAGCCAGTAAATGAGATATATTTTCACAAGGGAAGGTTCAAAGGCTGAGGCCTACCTATCTTATGCAGGTGTTGAACCGTTGAACTCTTCTAGGTCAAAATAAAATGTTTTATAAAATAATTTTATTCGACGTTTTTCGCCAATTTCATTCATGTGGGGGATGTTGGAAAAAATGCTTATGAGTAAGCATTTTGAGGCTCAATTAAGCATGGTCCACTTCGTGTTAGTGGTTGTTATTGAATGATTCGGATACTCCTCCGTGAGTACTTCGAAATGGTATATTCATATGCTTAAAATGGTGCTTGGGTGAATGAGAAATTGTTGCTCAAAGTTCACCCATTGGTGTTGGAAAATAAAGAAAAGTAAGCTTGTCCCATATGGGAAAGCTATAGATTGAATATTATGCTTATATATGATTGCTCATATGTAGATGGGTAAGAGTTATAAGGATAGAGGCTCTCTCTACGTGCGGGGGGGGGGGGGGGGGGGTGCAAATCAAATCCGAATCAAGCTTGGCTCGTGTGCACCCGCGTGTCCTGCGTACACGAATGCCGGACCAAATTGAGCGGGCCTGGCCCAGCCAATTTTTGGATGTCTCTTTATTTTTTCCAAGCCTTTTTATGTTCCATAACAGTTGAATCAATGACAATTAATCAACTTTGTGGTTACAATTTGAGATTAATGACATTAATCAACTTGATGGTTACAACAGTGTAAAGCCTCTCATTGATGAAACTTAATTGGCATGTTATTTTCTTTTAATATAGTAGTGTTTTCGTTTTTTTTTTTAGAATTACATACATTACACCAAGAAAAATTGTTATTACGAAAATCTTTTGAGAGAGAGTTCAAGCACTTCAGTTGTTGTTGAAGTCGGACTTGGTGGTGCCCAATTTCGTCTATTTTTCCGTTGCATCCTGGGAAACAGACGTCTCACGCTCTACTGCACCGATCGGTAGGGGACGAATTTGTTTTAAGGAGATTGTTGCCACATCAACAAGCCTCGGAATTCTTCCTGTTGCTGATCTGTGCCTTATTCTCAACTCACTGCCTGCAATTGTCTTCTATTTTATTTGTATTGTTGATTACTGTATCACTTTTGTTAATTGTACTTTTGTGTTCAGTTTACTGTCTGTTCAAAGTCCGTTGTAAGAACACAGTAAACAAATAAGTTGTATAATGGTATTACATTGATCTTTCCCCATGTTCCTTGGATTTGGTTCTGTGTTGCTATGAAGTTTATCAGGCGGTCAGTAACTCTGAGCATTGACAAGTTGTCCAATTTGATTCTCCAGTGCTTTAATTGAAGCAGATTGACTTTGAATTAATGCTGCATTGGATTGAAACAAAGCATCATACCTAGCTGCTTGAGAGTCGTGTTTTGCTTCTATCTTTTTCAAATGGGTCAGCACTTCTGCTATTCCTATTTCATTTGCCTGCTCCTGGCCTTTGTTTTGCTGTTGGAATCTGGGTGGTGGATTGTTCATTTGCCCTGAATTGTTGCTCCATGCGAAATTGAGATGATTCCTCCACCCTAGGTTGTAGGTGTTGGGATATGGATTGTTCTCCTATCTATTGAAATTGTTGACGTAATTCACCGTTTCTTTATGTTGGTTTGGTTCTGGTACTCCTCGATATGGTGAACTTGTGGATCCAATATTACCTTGCATGCCGAGAGTTTCTAAGAATTTGCATATCTAATCCAGCTTGGCATTCACTACGGTGTTGGCTCCAATTTCATAAATTCCAGCAATTCGTTGGATCAAGCTCCTTTCTGTTGGCCACAAGGAGTTGTTGTTGGCCATTTCTTCAATTAGGTCACAGGCTTGATCTTCTCATTTTGTCATTAAATCTCCTCTAGCAGCAGCATCAATTGTGGTTCTCGTTATTCTAGAAAGTCCATTGTAGAAGGTTTGGACTTGTAGCCACTTTGCAATCTCATAGTGAGGACATTTCCAGAGCACATCCTTGAATCTTTCCCAAGCTTCGCAGAGGGATTCTGAATCTTGTTGCACAAAGGATGTGATGTCATTCCTCAACTTTGTTGTTCTGGCTGGTGGAAAGTACTTTGTAAGGAATTTGGTGGCTAGAGTGTTCCAAGTTGTGATGGAACCTGCTGGTAATGAATGTAGCCAAGCTTTTTCTCTGTCTTTCAAGGAGTATGGAAAAACAAGCAGTCTCATTACTTCTTCAGCTGCTCGGTTGTAATTGAAAGTGCCGCAAACTTCCAAGAAGTTACTGATGTGGGCATTAGGATCTTCAGTTACATTCCCCCCAAACTGAACTGACTGATGTATCATCTGAATGCATATTTTGATGTCACATGCATTTGCTGGTAAGAGAGGAAGTATAATATGTTGGGGTTGTGCTCAGAGCGCCAATTCCCAGTTGTATTTCTGTTAAATACTTCTGTAAAACATTATTATTATGAATAATATATGCAGTTTCTATAATATAATCTATATTTCTATATGGTAAAGACGTAATGACCCGAGAATGATTAGTCATGATACAGTTGCAAAAGCGTCGCAACGGACATTGAGAAGTATCATGACGTTGTCATTCTCAGACAGTTCCTGGTCAAGGTTTACACTACTTGGTCAGTATAGTAAACCCGTTGAGACCGGTACATGTCGTATACTGGAATATATGATTCCAATGGTTTCTCAATGAACCATTAGTCTTGGAGACTAGTATAGACGTGTAGGTGTTTATAGCGGATAAACACTGAATGACTCACCGAAGATTCTTAATGGATGGTACACCAGTGTCAATAAGAATCTTCTTGGGTTGAGTAGCACTTGTGATTCTTAGACTTGAGATGCCATTGTGGGCACATGAGACATCTTCTACACTTAGACGGCAGTCACGTCACCGATCTATTTAGATCAGACCTCCGCCTGTTCGTTGGGTGTAGACAGATCCTCAGGGTGTCCTATGTGTATCAAGATAGGATCCGTCAGTTCTGTGTATCAGAGCATAGGTAGTCCATATGATTAGCAATCAGATAAAACCATGGGGACACGAAATTAGATTTCGTGACAGATATACCTGAATCTAGAGAGTCTCAATAATGAAACATACTCGTAGAGTACTAGAGCAACATTAATAAATAATATTGATTATTTATAAAGTCGTTTAAAGGTTAAACGCAATATACGTGCTAAAAGGACTAGATAGTCATTTGCCTAATTATTGTGTATTTACATTTAATACTTGATTAATTTAAATACATATTAATTAATAGTCAAAATGAGTTATTTGACTTTTATCCTAAATGAATATATGTTTTTAATATTTAATGTAAATATTATACATATATTTAATATATTTGTATTTGATTAAATTAATTAAAATATAAATATCTTATGTTAGGATATTTGAAGTAAATGAAATTAGTTGCAATTGTTGACTTAAATAAATATCCATAAAGTGCTTTAGATATTTGTCAAGTTGATTAAATGCCTTTGAAATGAATTTGAAATGAAAAATTTGGTATATACTTGTTACAAATTTCGGCCAAGGCTTAAATGCACAAGTATATAATGTTTTCATTTTCTTTTCATTTGGTTAACCTAATACATCTCACAAAACATAAATCTCCATTGAAGAAGCTAAAGGAACTTTGAGAAAAAGAAAGACAAAAATCAAAAGGCTTGGAAATTTAGTAAGTTTCTCAAACTTGCTATTAGTAAGGAATTTGTTCCTTAGGTTCTAGGCTTTAATATATGATATTCTTGGGTTGTTTCTTTCTTTGTTCCTTGTGGTTTTTATTGATGGAAGTTTTGATGGAGGTGTAAAGCATGTATGATGAAGGAAGTGTATGACTATTGTAGTAATAAGCTTTCCTTTAAGGTTTTGGAAACCTTGTTGCTAATCTAGAGTTATTGACCCACTCTTAAATGACCTAGATTTGATCTTGAGTGTTTCATTGTGTTGAGACTTGGATGGATGGAAGAATGATGATTGAAGTAATTGATTTAGTGTATTTGGTCTAATTTGTCCAATTTGTGGAAATTGAAAAATTAGGGTTCATGACTAATTCCAAATTTGGGGGTTTTCATATATGTTGTGTATTTATGTGTGTATATGATGCATATAAAGTTTCATGTTGATTGGATATCATTTGGATGTGTCTTGAAGCATGAAAGTGCAAAATGCAGAAAATGGAACCCAAAGGAGGCTCTCGGCCTTGTGAGGGAAAATTGGGGATTTTGGTTGCTTTGGTGTTTTGATGTTTTGAACATCATAAGTTCATCTTAGAAATGATTTAGAATCATTCAAAATTGATTTGATCAATTTCGGACTAAAATGGACAAAAATACAAAGCAAGGGTATTTCGGTAAATTCACCTAAAAATGTTTTATTGAATTTATTTTCCTAATTTGATTATTGGAATGTTAAATAAAT
>SKCR01031365.1:0-16437 GCA_019454045.1 Zanthoxylum bungeanum | reverse complement strand
CCTCATTTACATTGAGGGGAATAGGTGAGAAGAGGATACAAAGAATAAGGAGGTAATAAGGCTAGACACGCAGGTCCAATTAATAAATCAAATTTATTACAACAATTTCTAAAACTGTCCCACCCATCTAATATCCATCCGATATACATTATTCATGCATCGCAACCATGTATTCACACAAGCATGTTATCAATCAATCTAATCAAATTAATTAATCTGATAATTAGTGACCATCCAATGTTCAAACAACGATTTGATTTTGCGCGAGTCAAACTCGTTTTGCGAATCAGTACTTAAACTACGAATTCTCGAATTAAATTAAACTACAAAATTAAATCCGATTCAATTTGTATTTAATATTAATTCACTATTTAATTCCAAATTAAATATTACACTTTATATAATAAACCTTACGATTTAAATTCCAAATTTAATCGTTACGGGTCTCAAAGCCCGATTTATATCCAATATTAATTTAATTAAAGTCCAATGGGATTTTAATTAATTTCTTGAGGCGTGGACTTTTGGTCAACTCGGGTCAAACCCAATAACCAAAGTCCAATCCGGGAGTTACCCCATAAGCCCAAAAATCAATTTAGGCCCATTAGGCCCAATTAAACTTTAAAGGTCCATTAGTCGCATTAGGGCTTTATGGATGCGGTTTTGGGCCCAATTGGATCCAACCAATTTAGCCTAAACCCATCTTAGTACAACCAAGCCAAATAAGCCCATTTACAACATTGAAAGCTCAAATCCAATTTTAAGCCCAAATAATTTAATTCAAAAAATTCCAAATTTCTCAATTAATTACATAAAGTGTATAACACAATTAATTACCCAATTAACATTTCCAAAACACCAATTAGCCTAATTAATCATGCTCAATTACATCAATTAGTGTCCAACACATTTTGATCAAAAAATCAAATCCAATTATATGCTATATCATTCTCGGCAATTTGGGAAATTTGTGTCCGATTCGGTTTCAATCCAATTAAATCCACAATCGACATTAATCAACATCCCCTAATGATTTCCAACTCATCCAATAAATCAAAAAACAAAAATCACCAAGAATTTAGGGCATAGTGACATTCGGCCAACACCAAAATTTTGGGCAAATTTGTTCCAAACAATTTTTCTTCAAATTGATCCAATCAATCATCAATTAAAACACATTTAAACATATTCATTCATCCAATTTCATAAATCATGCTCAAACACATTTTTACCCAAATTTTAAGCCCAAAAAGTTTCATGCTCAACCTTGCTCTGATACCATTGTCGGTGTTTTCTAAGGTCCCACGGATCAATAAACAAGCATGAAACAAGTGCGAATACAAATCAACGAAATCAACTTTCTGCCTCCATGGACTGCTCGGCAGTGAGCTGCAGTGGCTCCTCCAAATTCGGCCATTGTTGCTCCTTGAACAAGCTCCAAGCTTCGTCAAACGATTCCCGGCTCATGGGTGGACTTCCCTATCACCTTCGCATGACTTCGTAGTGTGCTAGCACTCCCGATTTTGCCACAAAATCACGACTCTAAGCTTCCCTTTTCCTCTTGGCTCACGGCAGTGAGCTGCCAAAACCAGTGAGAAAACAACCCTCCATGGGCGAGAGAGAGAGATGAGAGAAAGAGAAAGTTGAGTGAGTTGTTCCAAATTTGTGTATCTTATACACAAATGTGAATTTCAAATTCATTTACAATGAATTTGGCTTTCAAAAAGCCAAGCATTGAATGCTCCATCCACTCACATCACTTCCCATCAATCCATCAAGTTGTCAAGTCACATCACCCAAAATGACAAGTGATTTGACGCTTGAAGTGACTGACGATTTGACACTTGATTTGACTTGCGTGCCGCACTCGAATTCGAAATGCGAATGCGCTCGCAAATAATCCCGGGCTCGGGTTCGCTAATTCCAAATTAACGAATTTTCTGTTGCGTCGTAATTAAATGATTACGCCTAGCGAAATCACTATTCACATCGCTAATTAATTGTTATCTCTTTTATTTTTTGATATTTTATCCCAGATAAAATATCTCCGTAATTAATCCCAGATTAATTTTCTCTCCCTTCTAATTAATCCCAGATTAATTTAGAGTGCGAGTCATACGTCATCGGAGAATCTTCGGGAAGCAACCCATGAGATCCCCGGATATGTTGGCAGTAAATTCGGTCGTCGGACTATCCGAACACGTAAGTACCTAGTACTACGTTTTACCAATTTACAAGACAAGGTTGGCTTCTAGCAAAGCGCCATGCCTACCCAATTCTGCAGAAATATCCTTACCGGAATATAAGGATCTATATCAGGCGTAGTATACGTAGTATTGTGTATGTCGATCCAGTATCGAATGATCACGTGCTAGGCCTGGGGCTGGAATTGTGTCTGCCTCGTACGAAGCACATGTCGGATGTCTGGTAACTAGTCTCTATAATCGGATAAACATGACCTTGTCATTTTAACCCGATGACTGCAGTACTTAAGAGAACCAGTACCGTATCCTACGCGACCATCATCTCCATATGACTGGAGTGACACTTCCGTCTTGATATCACACCCAACACACAACTATTCCCAATATACCTAGCATAGGCGTACACAGAACCTGTTAAAGCCCTGGACAACCGCAACCAAAGTATATTGATTGTCGCAAGTATTAGCGGTGTAAGTCTCAGGTTAAGACCAAATACACCTACCTTGATTTCGGACTTCCATTGACACATAATCATACTGTTGAGTTCTTATAAGGTCCCAAGAATCATCAAAATCAAGCATAAAAACGCATGAATACATCAAAGGATAATGGCGGAAACATATACTCACAATGATTGGATTTGATGCATCAAAGAACACAAGCATTTTGCTCCTTGTTGAAGGTTCGGCCATGGCTTCCAAGGGAAGTGGGTGCACGGTTTTGATGCTCCATTTTTCTACAAGATTCGGACATGGAAGACCACCATTGAAGCTCCAAGCTTCAAGCTCCAAGAACAAATCCAAGCTCATAAATTCGTTTCCCTATCACCATAATATAACCCATGTGTGTGTGCTAGCACTAAGTCTTCATCCTTACTTCTCACGCCCAAGAAAATGGAGAAGAAGAAGATGAAAATAGCTCAAAGCCGAGAGAGAAGGAAGAAGAAATTTTGGCTCCAAAATGACCAAAACCGTATCTCACAAGCGAGAGAGAGAGAGAAGACCGAATTTTTATAAAAGGAGGGAGAGAAAAATTGTAATATATATATTATTTATTTTCAAAAAATAAATAAAATATATATACCAAACTTTTCCTAATACCAAAAAGTCAAAAGCAAAAGACAATCAATGCTTTTCACCTTTTACCCATCACTTTTACTATTCACATCAAGTCACTTTATCAAAGTAACAACATGTCATGTCACATCACTCAAAGTGACAAGTGATTTGACGATTGATGCGACTAGCGATTTGACGCTTGATGTGACTTGCGTGCCGCGCTCGAATTCGAAATGCGAATGCGCTCGCAATCACTCTCGGGCTCGGGTTTGCTAATTCCAAATTAAGGAATTTTCCGTCACATCGTAATTAAATGATTACGCCTAGCGAAATCACAATTCACGTCGCTAACGAATTAATTTAGAATTAATTCGTTCGCCCGAATTAAAATCTAATTTTAATTCCGCGTCGAAATCCAATTTCGTATAATATATCGAATATATTATTTTATCGATAAATTCCAAATTAATCATTCTCTCTCTTTAATTAGTATTTTATCCCAGATAAAATATCTCCGCAATTAATCCCAGATTAATTTTATCTCTCTCTTCTAATTAATCCCAGATTAATTAAAGTGCGAGTCATACATCATCGGTGAATCTTCGGGAAGCGACCCATGAGATCTCCGGATAGGTTGGCAGTAAATCGGGTCGTCGGACTATCCGAACACGTAAGTACCTCGTACTACGTTTACACCGATTCACAAGACAAGGTTGGCTTCTAGCAAAGCGCCATGCCTACCCAATTCTCCAAAAACATGCTTACAGGAATAAGCGATCTATATCAAGCGTAGTATACCGAAGTATTGCGTATTTCTGTCCAGTATCGGATGTTCACGTGCTAGGCCTGGGGCTAGAATTGTGTCTGCCCCGTACGAAGAACATATCGGATGTCTGGTAACTAGTCTCTATAATCGGATATTCATGACCTTGTCATAATATCCCGATAGCTCGAGTATTTTAGAGAACGAGTTTCGTATCCTACGTGACCATCATCTCCATATGACTGGAGTGACACTTCCGTCTTGACATCACACCCAACACACTACGATTCTCAATATACCCAGCATCGGCGTACACAGAACCGGTTAAAGCCCTGGACGACCTCAACTAAAATATATTGATTGTCGTATGTATTAGCGGTGCAAGTCTCAGGTTAAGACCAAATACACCTACCCTGATTGCAGACTCCCATAGACACATAGTCATACTACCAATGGGATTTCGCGGGAGGGGGGGGTCTATCCAGAGCAAAGCTGTTTCCCATACCATCGGTAAAACACAACCTCCTATTACACTTGCATGAGTATCCTATACCCAAATATATGAGAACTATGCCGTTGGGCCCTCACAAACACGCACAAGTGTAATACTAGTCTTTTACGTATTTATCGATGTCCAATCTCGATAATACTCTGACTAGGGATATTTAATGATTTATCCTTCGTAGACTGATACTGTCTCATATCATTCTCTGTCCATGGAACAAATCATAGAGACCTCGCATCATTTATATATCTAGGTGATCTAATCACAAATGATAAGAGTGCAATCTCATTTGTCACATAGTTAATTTGTACAACAACACCGTGATCTGTACAAATAGTGACGCTATGGGTCATAATTGTCAAACAATCTCCCACTTGGTCTATAGCCAGTCACTCGAGTCTCTGACACTTGAACTATGTACGGTTGGCTCAAATTGTTGAGAAATTCTATCGTCAGCGGATTTCCATGATTATCGTCTGATGCGATTTATTCGATCATCACATCGCCACGATGTATGATCTGAACGAATCAGATGAATATCGAAGTATATATCTGGATCATTAATGAGACCATTAATTCTTTAGCCTGTGCTCGAGCCTAGCTCAGCTGCTAATAGAATTATATCTAATCTAATTAGATTTGTTGTTGACCCAAATGGTTTCTATTGCTGCTACAGCTGCTGCAATTAACCCGCATTTGTTGTTTATTCGATAACAGTATCTTGCTTGGAAGGTTTCCAGCTCACTGTACCGTTCTTCAAAATGTATAGTACCTTTTGTGACTTTTAGTCGTCTTTATCGGTTATAGGAAACTTGCTACAGTGACCACAATCACTTTAAGTTCTCCTTCTCCATATACTAAGACAACATCCTTAGTTCTCTAAGATACTAACGAATGTTCTTAACATCAATCCAGTGACTATCACTGGATTGGCCTGTTTGTGAATCCATATGCTCAAAGCGTATAAGACACCAGGTCGCGTATATTTTTCAATGTACGGTTTCTCGGAGAGTATTTCGAAAGCCAAGCTTTCGCCGATAGTTATTTTATGGGAATATCATTTCCATGAAATGACTTATATTATTATCATTATTTTATAGGACATCAACTGTCAGTGCGCTCCCTCTAACCCTCTTATATACACAAGAATCTTTTCGTTTTTGAATTAAATCATAAATCATTATGATTATATCAAAACGATAGTTCCAAGAACTTAATGCTTGCTTCAATCCAAACATGGATCGAATAACAAGCATTATCCAAATGGATTTACCATGGCAACATGTAAAAGGTTTAATCGTAATCAACACAATGTTGATAACGATACCTTTCCGTTACAATCCTAGCTTTGTACGTTGGTATGTTGCCATCCATGTACGTCTTTCTTGAAGACTCATAAAGTACCAATAGGCACAATACCTTGTGGTACATCAACTAGTATCCAAACTGGTTGATATACATGGAATCCATTTCGGATTATATGGCACTTTGCCATATTAGGGAGTCGATACCTTGTATCACTTCCACATACGTAGTCAGTTGGTATTCCTCATTAAGATAAACATCTTTATGAGGTTAGATCAGAAACCCATACCTCAGGTTGTTTTTCTGATTCTATCCGACCTACGTTGTTCTTGTGTATTCGAAGATTAATAGTAATAGTTTTGTTCATCCTTATGAACTATTTTGTTCCATTAGGACTCAGTGCCTTGAACAGTATTACCTCCGATTTTCATCGAGTTATACTATCCTCCCACTTACCACCACTGCATATCGGTATTCCTCTCAGGAAAACCGCATGGTGAGCAACAATCTAATTGTTCTCATGTGAGATGTATAAGTACAATACTTATGGTTTCCCCTAGGATAACCTACATTTGGCACTTATCCAATTTGGGTTCTTGTTTGGTATCATCCAAACGTATGCCTAGCATCCCAAATCATCAGGAGTGAGAAACCTGGTTTCTTTCCTGTTCATATCTAATATGTTATCTGTCAAACGGATATTTATGGAACCATATTCAAAATAAGTTCTTGCACTGTTTAGCGTTTATCCGTTGAAGGAAATGGTAGCTCAGAGTGACTCGTGATTAACCTTATTATGTCTAACAAAATTCGGTTAATCCTATTCGGACACACCGTCAAACTGACGTGTTCTGGGAGGAGTCCTCATTTGAAGAATACTCTACTCTTTCAAGTATACTAGAAACTTATTGCTTAAGTATTTTCTATTACGGTTTTACTGTGGCGGTTTAATACTTTAGCCGATCTATTTGTCTATTTCGTGTCGAAACTTAAAAGTTTCTGATTTGTGTTTCAAAAGAAACACGTAACCATAACGCGATGCCACATCCGTAAAGGTCACGAAATATTCATATTCATATCTAGTCTAGCTAGACAGGGCCCACTAGCTTCACTATGAACTAGGGCTAACAGATTGGTGGCACTTACACTTTTACCAAGTAAATAGGTTTTAGGGGCTTTGCCCATAAACTAGATTCGTATACTTTATTTGATTGAAATCAAATCAGTCATGGTACCCCGCTCTCAAAAGTGCGGATATACGATTCTTGTTTGATAGTGTCCTTGACAACTATACCACATTTGAGTTTCTTAACTGATCAAATCAATTTGAGCTATTTATTTGTCAGGTTATATATTTGAGATATTATTTATATTTAAAATATAAATACTGTTATTCACATCTTATGTTATTATCTCAATATCATTTTTATATAATGAAACACTTTAGTGTTCTAGAATATAAAGGTACACCCGCAATGGGTTATACGCGATATAGATAATGTTTCTAGTCAAACTAGTTATATTATAACAGTTTCCAATTTTAGGTACACACCCGAGGGTAGTTCCTAAACTTAGGTATCTACGGTTAAAACAGCGACTTTCGTCCCGTTTACAATTCACAGATAAATCTCAATTGAAGTCGGTATCCTGTTCAAAACAGATTCTGAACATCAATAAATATATTTTATGTACCATATTTAGTACCTAAAATCTAATTTTAATACTAGCTGTGAACATAATTATGACGTTCATTTTTGAAGTCAGAGCCTTGCTCGTCTTCAATTCCTTCTTGGGATATGTCTTTTTATCTTCCTAGAAGATAATAATGATTTTGCCTTTGCCATTTTCAATATTCCGGTAGCCTTCGGCCAGGCCTCGGGTTTCTAGAATATTGAAGTAAGGTGTGCCTTGCACAACTTGCCTAATTGCAAACTTTGACTTTGTCCCCTTGAGAATAGTCATTAATTCTCCAAGAATTATTTATTGCAATTTTAAAAGTACTTATAAGATCTAATCTTTGAATATCCTTCAATTTCAATATCATATTTTAAGAATCTAATCATTAGTTCTGATAAAGAAATTAATGAGTCTATATGACAAGTATAGTGGATTAAGCACTAAAGTTATCATTACATGAATATTCCAAATATCATGTTCCACTTATTTGCTTAACTCCGGGCTTAGGCTTAATATATTATTTTATCAAATAAAATAACTTATTATTTTTCCAGGACCATCCTGAAATTTATTTCCAATTTGAAAATTAAAGTCGTTTAAATACATTTTCACCCAGGATTATGTCTTAAACACCAATATTTCATTTATATCTTGATTCTAATAGTCCAACTATTTAATCAACGATTTGTGGCACTATTTATTATAATGATTATAATAGTCCAACTACATAATCAAATATAATCTAAATTAATAAACCTCAATTACATTGATTACTATAATCCAATTATAAAATCAACTGTAAACTGAAATTAATTAATTCAAATATATGATTAATATAATCCAATTATATATAATCAACTATAATACAGTCCAACTGTAATTAAAACAACATTTAAATATTAGTCCAACTAACATTTAATCTAACGATGAAATAATTTAAATGAGCGCGTGTGGCGAGTAATTGAACGAGTATTGCAAATTCAATTCTTACCTCCCACTATTTTTCGGCGAGCCTCTAACCCTCTGTCGAGTACTCGGGAAACCGCGTTTCCTAGTGGGCTAGGATCCCGTTAATATCACACAATCTTGACTTTGGCCAACAAATTGTATGATAATTAACTAGGTAGATCTCTAAGATCAATTGGATCCAATCCAATTCCTAGATCCGGTAGGGGGACATCCAAGTCCGAAACATATATCTTATATATGCCAATACATCCAATGTATTACCTAACCTTTTCCTCTGAATCAACTAAGCCTTGGCTTTGGCACAACAACTTAGTGATCCCAGTCAAGCGCGACCCATTGACCATGGAAAGCTTCGTAATCAATGTCGATGGACAAGAAGTGGTCTTGAATTTGGCCAACAAACCACAACTTGGACAAGACACTGATATGGACAAAGCCTTCGTGATTCAAACACATCTTCGACAGACAAAGGCCTTGACTTTGGCCAACAAACCAATGCCGTCTCGGATATTGAGTGAGAATCACTCAATGGAAGGAAAGACGCTTAATATTGAGTGAGGGTTTTTCGCGTGCAAATTGGCAACCAATTTATTATCTTTGTTAAGGTCTCATCATCATACACCCTTAAACATGCATTCTAACACATAATAAAGCGCATATGAAATAAAATAATAATGATATGCGGATGGATATTTTACATTGATCCTAGATCAAATCTCTCTCTTTCTCTCTCTCCAGCTAGCACATTGTATTTACTTCTACCCGTTACACTACACTTCTAAAGAAACCTCATTTACATTGAGGGGAATAGGTGAGAAGAGAAATACAATGAGAATAGAGGTGATAAGGCTGGACACGCAGGTCCAATTAATAAATCAAATTTATTACAATTTCCAAAATTGTCCCACCCGACTAATATCCATCTGATATACATTATTCATGCATCGCAACCATGTATTCATACAAGCATGTTATCAATCAATCTAATCCAATTAATTAATCTGATAATTAGTGATCATCCAATGTTCAAACAACGATTTGATTTTGTTCGAGTCAAACTCGTTTTGCAAACACGTACTCAAAGTACAATTTCTACGAATTAAATTAAATTACATAATTAATTCAATTTAATACGCATTTAATTCTAATTCTCTATTTAATTCCAAATTAAATATTACACTTTATTAAATAAACCTTACGACTTAAATTCCAAATTTAATCGTTACGGGTCTCAAAGCCCGATTAATATCCAATATTAATTTAATTAAAGTCCAATGGGCTTTTAATTAATTTCTTCAAGGCGTGGACTTTTGGTCAACTCGGGTCAAACCGAATAACCAAAATCCAATGCGGGAGTTACCCCATAAGCCCAAAAATTATTTAGGCCCATTAGGCCCAATTAAACTTTAAAGGTTCATTAGTCGCATTTGGGCCTTTTGGAAGCGGTTTTGGGCCTATTGGATCCAATCAATTTTGGCCTAAACCAACTTTGTACAACAAAGTCCAATAAACCCAATTAACAACTTTAAAAGCCCAAATCCAATTTTAAGGCCCATTTTAATTAAATTACAAAATCCAATTTTACAATTCAATTAAACAAAGTGCATAGCATTATTAATTACCCAAATCAAAGTTTCCAAAACACCAAATTTGTCCAATTAATCATGCTTAACATCATGGAATCATGTCCAACATAATTTGATCAAAATCAAACCCAAATATACATGCTAAAGTCTCGGCAAATGGGGATTTTGTGTCTAAATTCAAATCCAATCCAATTGAATAACCAATCAAACATAAAATCAACATCCCCTAATGATTTCCAAGTCATCCAATGAACAAAAAATCAAAAAATTCCAAGACAATATGGGCTATTGTATTCGGCCAACTTAAGCAATTTGGGAAAATTGTTCCAACTAATTTTCAACAAATTGATCCAATCAATCCTCAATTAAACATACTTTAAGCATTCTAAATCATCCAATTTATTAAACATGCTCAAAATCAAGTTTACCCAAATTTGTCAATTTTGGCCAACACATAAAATTGGGGAAATTTGTTCCAAACACAATTTCTTCAAATTGATCATGCATAACATCAATTCAACTCATTCAAGCATACTTCATCAACAATTCAACCAAATCATGCTTAAATCAAGTTTACCCAATTTTAACCCTAACTTGTTTCATGCTTGACTAAAGCTCAAGATACCATTGTTGAGTTCTTATAAGGTCCCAAGAATCATCAAAATCAAGCATAAAAATGCATGAATACATCAAAGGATAATGGCGGAAACATATACTCACAATGATTGGATTTGATGCATCAAATAACACAAGCCTTTTCCTCCTTGTTGAAGGTTCGGCCATGGCTTCCAAGGGCAGTGGGTGCACGGTTTTGATGCTCCATTTGTCTTCAAGATTCGGCCATGGAAGACCACCATTGAAGCTCCAAGCTTCAAGCTCCAAAAACAAATCCAAGCTCAAATTCGTTTCCCTATCACCATAATATAACCCATGTGTGTGTGCTAGCTCTAAGTCTTCATCCTTGCTTCTCACGCCAAGAAATGGAGAAGAAGAAGATGAAAATGGCTCAAAGCTGAGAGAGAAGGAAAGAAAAATTTTGGCTCCAAAATGACCAAAACCGTATCTCACAAGGGAGAGAGAGAAAGACCGAATTTTTTAAAGGGGGAGAGAAAAAAAATTGTAATATATATTATTTATTTATTTTCCAAAAATAAATAAAATATATATAGCAAACTTTTCCTAATACCAAAAAGTCAAAAGCAAAAGACAATCAATGCTTTTCACCTTTTACTCATCACTTTACTATTCACATCAAGTCACTTTATCAAAGTAACAACATGTCATGTCACATCACTCAAAGTGACAAGTGATTTGACGATTGATGCGACTAGCGATTTGACGCTTGATGTGACTTGCGTGCCACACTTGAATTCGAAATGCGAATGCCCTCGCAATCACTCTCGGGCTCGGGTTCGCTAATTCCAAATTAACGAATTTTATGTCGCGTCATAATTAAATGATTACGCCTAGCGAAATCACTATTCACGTCGCTAACGAATTAATTTAGAATTAATTCGTTCGCCCGAATTAAAATCTAATTTTAATTCCGCGTCGAAATCCAATTTCGTATAATATCGAATATTATTTTATATCGATTAATTCCAAATTAATCATTCTCTCTCTTTAATTAGTATTTTATTCCAGATAAAATATCTCCGAAATTAATCCCAGATTAATTTTATCTCTCTCTTCTAATTAATCCCAGATTAATTAAAGTGCGAGTCATACATCATCGGTGAATCTTCGGAAGCGACCCATGAGATCTCCGGATAGGTTGGCAGTAAATCGGGTCGTCGGACTATCCAAACACGTAAGTACCTCGTACTACGTTTACACCGATTCACAAGACAAGGTTGGCTTCTAGCAAAGCGCCATGCCTACCCAATTCTCCAGAAACATGCTTACAAGAATAAGCGATCTATATCAAGCGTAATATACCGAAATAGTGCGTATTTCTGTCCAGTATCGGATGTTCACGTGCTAGGCCTGGGGCTGGAATTGTGTCTGCCCCGTACGAAGCACATATCGGATGTCTGGTAACTAGTCTCTATAATCAGATATTCATGACCTTGTCATAATATCCCGATAGCTCAAGCATTTTAGAGAACGAGTTCCGTATCCTACGTGACCATCATCTCCATATGACTGGAGTGACACTTCCGTCTTGACATCACACCTAACACACTACGATTCTCAATATACCCAACATCGGCGTACACAGAAACCGTTTAAAGCCCTGGACGACCTCAACTAAAGTATATTGATTGTCGTATGTATTAGCGGTGCAAGTCTCAGGTTAAGACCAAATACACCTACCCTGATTGCAGACTCCCATAGATACATAGTCATACTACCAATGGGATTTCACGGGGGGGGGGGGGGTCTATCCAGAGCGAAGCTGTTTCCCGTACCATCGGTAAAACACAACCTCCTATTACACTTGCATGAGTATCCTATACCCAAATATATGAGAACTATGCCATTGTGCCCTCACAAACGCCCACAAGTGTAATACTAGTCTTTTACGTATTTATCGATGTCCAATCTCGATAATACTCTGACTAGGGATATTTAATGATTTATCCTTCGTGGACTGATACTGTCTCATATCATTCTCTGTCCAGGAACAAATCATAGGGACCTCTTATCATTTATATATCTAGGTGATCTAATCACAAATGATAAGAGTGCAATCTTCTTTGTCACATAGTTAATTTGTACAACAACACCGTGATCTGTACAAATAGTGACGCTATGGGTCATAATTGTCCAACACATACTACCAATGGAATTCGGAGGGGGTCTATCCAGAGCGAAGCTATTTCCCGTACCATCGGTAAAACACAACCTCATATTACACTTGCATGAGTATCCTATACCCAAACATATGAGAACTATGTCGTTGTGCCCTCACAACGCGCACAAGTGTAATACTAGTGTTTTACGTATTTATCGATGTCTAATCTCGATAATACTCTGACTAGGGATATTTAATGATTTATCCTTCGTGGACTGATACTGTCTCATATCATTCTCAATCCAGGAACAAATCATAGGGACCTCCTATCATTTATACATCTAGGTGATCTAATCACAAATGATAAGAGTGAAATCTCCTTTGTCACATAGTTAATTTGTACAACAACACAATGATCTGTACAAATAGTGACGCTATGGGTCATAATTTTCCAACATACCCTTCGGGTGTGTACTTAAATTAGGAAACTGTTACAATGTAACTAGTTTGACTAGAAACATTATCTCTATATCAGGGTTTAACCCATTGCGGGTATACCTTTATATTCTAGAACACTAAAGTGTTTTATTATATAAAGATGATATTGAGATAAACATATTAGATGTGAATAACAGTATTTATATTTTGAATATAAATAAATCTCAAACGTATAACATGACAAACAAATAGCTCCAACTGAATTAATCAGTTGAGACTTATAAGTGGCATTGTTGTCTAGGACACAATTAAACAAGAATCGTATATCCACACTTTCAAAGAGTGGGTACTAGGACAAATTTGATTCTATTCAAATAAAGTCTACGAATCTAGTTTATTGGGCAAAGTGCCTAAAACACCATTTACTTGGTAAAAGTGCAAGTGCCACCGATCTGTTAGCCCTTGTTCATAGTGACGTAAATGGGCCCATATCTAGCTAGGCTAGAGGTGGATATGAATATTTCGTGACCTTTACGGATGTGGCATCGCGTTATGGTTATGTGTTTCTTTTGAAACACGGATCAGAAACTTTTGATGAACTCAAAGAGTTTCGACACGAAATAAACAAACAGATCGGCTAAAGTATAAAACGTCACGGTTAGACCATGATGGAAAATACTTAAGCAATAATTTTCTCATATACTTGAAAGAGTATAGTATTCTTTCAATGAGGACTCCTCCCGGAACACGTCAATCTGACGGTGTGTCCAAACTGAGAAACCAAATTTGTTGGACATGATAAGGTTAATCATGAGTTGCTCTGAGCTAACCATTTCCTTCAACGGATACGCATGCAATGCAAAACTTGTTTTGAATAAGGTTCCATAAAAATCTTTTAGACAGATTTCATATTAGATATGAACAGGAAGGAAACTCGGTTTCTCATTCCTGTAGATTTGGGTATGATGGGCATATGTTTGAACATACCAAACTAGAACCTAAATTGGATAAGTGCCAAATAATGGTTATCCTATGTAAACAAAGTATAGTACTTATACAACTCACTAGAGAACAATTTAATGGTTGCTCGCCATGCGTTTTTCCTAAGAGGAATACCTATATGCAGTGGTAAGTGGGAGAAAGTAAAACTCGATGAAAATAGGAGTAATAATATTCCAGACATCGATTCCTTAATGGAATACAAATAGTTCATCAAGGATGAAACTATACCAGTAATTTTCGAATACACAGAGAACCACGTAAGTCGGAGAGAGTCAGAAAACAACCTGGGAGGTATGGGTTTCTGATCTCACCTCATAAAGATGTCAATCTTATTTAGAAATACGAACTGACTATGTATGAGGAAGTGATACAAGGTATCGACTCCCTATGATGGCAAAGTGCCATAATATCCGAAATGGATTCCATGTAAACCAACTAATTTTGGATACTAGTTGATGTACCGCAAGGCATTGTGCCTATTGGTACTATATAAGTCTTCAAGGAAGACATACATGGAAGGCAACATACCAACTTACAAAGCTGGGCTTGTAGCGAAAAGGTATCGTTATCAACATTGTGTCGATTACGACGGAACCTTTACTTGTTGCCATGGTTAAATCCATTTGGATAATGCTTGCTGATGATGTATGTTTCATTTATGAAATATGGCAGCTGAATGCCAAAACCGCTTTCCTTAACGGAAATCTTTCGGAGGATGTTTACAACATCCTGAAGATTTTGTCGTACCAAAACTTGCAAACAAGGTTTGCAGTTATACGATCCATGGATGGATTGAAGCAAGCATTGGGTTCTTGGAATTATCATTTTGATGTAATCATAATGATGTATGATTTAATTCAAAACGAAAATGATTCTTGTGTATCTAAGGAGGTTAGTGGGAGTGCACTGAAAGTGATGTCCTATAAGTAATGATAATACATCAATTCTTGGAAATGATATTCCCATAATAAAATCGGTGAAAGCTTGGCTTCATGAAAATTCTCCGTAGAATTCTTGGGAGAGACAACATTTATTCTAGGAATAAAAATCTTCTGGGATAGATTTAAAGTTGTTAATAATCTCTGAGATATGGTACATTGAAAAATGTACGCGACCTGGTGTCTCATACGCTTTGAGCATATGGAGTCACAATCAGGCCAATCCAAGTGATAGTCATTGGATTGATGTTAAGAACATACTTAGTATCTTAGAGAACTAAAGATGTTGTCTTATACTATGGAGAATGAGAACTTGAAGTGACTAGGTTCACTGCTGTAAGTTTCCAAACCGATAAACCGACTATAAGTCAAACACAACGGTACTATAAAGTTTGAATAACGAATAGTGAGTTAGAAATCTCTCCATGCAAGATACTGTTACCGAATAAACAAAACACAGCGGGTTATTGCTGCAGCTGAGGCAGCAATAGAAGCCATTTGGGTCGATAATATCTATTAGATTAGATACATTATGTTAGCAGCTGAGCTAGGCTACAGCACATGCTAAAGAATTAATGGTCTCATCAACGATCCAAATATATATTTCGATATTCAGCTGATTCGTTCGGATCATACATCGTGGCGATGTGATGATCGAATAAATCGCATAAGATGATAATCATGCAAATCCGCTGACAAAAGACTTTCCTCAGCAGAAGTTTGAGTGAACCGTACATAGTTCGGGTGTAAGACACTTGAGTGACTGGGTATAGGGCAAGTGGGAGATTGTTGGACAATTATGACCCATAGCGTCACAATTTGTACAGATCTGGTGTTGTTGTACAATTAACTATGTGACAAAGGAAATTGCTCTTTTATCATTTGTGATTAGATCACCAAGATGTATAAATGATAGAAGGTCCTATGATATTAGTTCCGGATTGAGATGATATGAGACAGTATCAATCCATGAAGGTTTAATCATTAAATATCCCTAGTCAGAGTATTATCGAGATTGGACATCGATAATGCGTAAAAGACTAGTATTACACTTGTGCGCGTTTGTGAGGGCATAACAACATAGTTCTCATATATTTGGGTATAGGATACTCATGCAAGTGTAATAGGAGTTGTGTTTTACCGATGGTACGGAAAAATAGCTTCGCTCTGGATAGACCCCTCGGAATTCCATTGGGAGTATGACTATGGTGTCTATTGAAGTCCGAATTAGGGTAGGCGAATTTGGTCTTAACCT
>SKCR01031364.1:0-16295 GCA_019454045.1 Zanthoxylum bungeanum | reverse complement strand
ATTTTATTCCATCTTCTCATACAGAAGTGTTTATTGAATGACGAATAAGTCCTTGAAATCAGGGCATGAACGTGCGGGTCACAAGGCACCACGTGGTGCTCTCCGGTGGCCCCGGGCTGGCCATTCGAGGAAGCTCCCTCATTCCCAATAATCTTTCTTTGCAAGCTTACGAGGTGGCCCCACTTTTAAAGCTTTATTTTATTTTATTTTGGCAAAATTATTATTAATTGAGTATTTAATAATTTAATTAAATAATACATGCATGGGTGGTGGTGGTAGGGCTTTTATGTTCCTGGAAGCTTGTGAGTAAAATAATAGTAATGTATTTTTTACTCGGGAAGATTATGTAGTGTTTGATCACGTGCTTATGTTTTAATTAGTTCACTAATTAATTAATCTAATTTTCCTAGAAGTTTTATTTTTATTTTTATAATCTAGTAACAACGTATTATATAATATGAGAGAGTTGGCAAATGGGCCGTATTCTAAGAAATACATCCTTAAATTTAAATATTTTTTATTAATATTTTTAAGAAATTGAAAAAATTCAATTTCTTAAATTTTAAATTATTATTCTTTTTGTGCTTTTCCATGTCCGAACTTAAATAATTATAACATAAAATATAATTGGATTTTTTAAAACCTAGCTCATTTGCCTTATCAATGTGAGGAAATATATAAATATTTATACTTAATGCACCACGTAGAATTATCATTTCATTTAACAGGTCACATTACACCTATATTATTTATTAAAAAATTTATGGGAGATTGCCACTTTTTCCCTAATATTTAAGGAGAAATTTATTTATAAATATCGTCACGTCGAAGTTTCCCAATTTATTGCGGAAGACATGACGTGTCACTAACACCATGACTTAGCCTTCATTATAGAACATGAAAATTGTAAAACATAAACTGAAAGCGTAAAGGGGCCCTTCCTCATGAACTAGAAACATGAACATGAAAACATATCCCCGGAACTAAATCTGTATCCCCAACTAACGACCATACAATATCACCTGAAAGCATAACTGATTACTTATTACGTGTATGCAACCGTATACATGAAAATAATAAAACGTAAAACTTAATCGTGAATTTGGAAATACAATTTGAAGTGATAAAACGTAAACATATTCTGAAAACTTTGCATGTATATGTAAACTGTATTTCATAAAAATCATAATATGAATTGAAATTACATATGCAACTATCGGGATCAGGACGTCTTTCCCGCATCGCCATACGTACCGGGATTGGGTCGTCGCCCCGCATATGCTTGCACATGTTCTAAAATATGAAATCTACACCAGTATCGTGACATGGCGGCATGAAACCTATTTAGCAGGACCTAGCACCGCGTAAGTAGGGGAACATGTACATAAACATGAAAAACCTATGGGGGTGATCAGTGCCCCATAAGGTAAAATGAGCGAATCTAGACTCGCTAAACATGAAGGGACGACTCGATACTGGTTGTTTGAAAATATTTTATTTCTTTTATGCATCTAAAATATTTACTGAAAAACTTGGATTGAAATATATGAAAAATACGTACTGAAAACATGCTTTTATGGGAACATATATCATGACTTGACATTTGAAAAACATGCTGGCGTGGAATGAAAAAAATACAAACATGTTACGTGAACTGAAAACTTAAAACATGAAAAATTAAAATGTAGAAAGCGTAATCATGAAAACAATATTGAAATCAGACAACATGTGCATGAAACTATGATCTATGAATGAAACATGTTTTGCAAGTGTGAATATCATGACATGAAATGTAGAGTGAAGACGTGATATAAATACATGACATAATTATTAATCATAAACTACTACATGGACACTGCAACTCGTGCTTGTGACATAACATGCTTGAAACATATTAGAGGTATATGAAGAACATGGTTCCATCCTAGTTTATACACACACATATACACTCATACATTTATATGTGTGTGTGTGTGTATCCATAACATGCGAAATTCACGCATCATTATTCCAAACCACTCAAACCCGTGGTTACAACCAACTCAAACCCGTGGTGGCTGGAAACTAATTTCATATATTCATGAATCATGTCATTCACCACCATATAAGCAGGGTTATAATTTTACAATGCATATGCATGAAATCATGTCGTGAAGGTAAACTGAAAGACATATAAGAATTATAAACTAAAAACATACGTGAACTTTAACATGAAAAGCACGCTTGAATTGCAAAATTGAAAACTATAAACATGCATAACATAAACTGGAAAAAGTTATGAACACGTGACGCGTACTCTAAACTATAAGGTAGACTAAAGACATAAATTGATTACATGAGCTAAGGGCAAAATAAAAAAAAAATAAAAAATAACCTAAATAAAGTATTTGTGAGAGAAGTTCTGTAAGTTCTCTACATTTTCAACAATGAGAAGAAGATTGAATTGGAATCAAGTTTGCTATGTAAGTTTGATCTTCTCTAAAGTTATGTTTTTCATTAGTAAGTTGTTATCGTTAGTTAAACATATAATGATGTATTATATATTGGATACATAATAACATAACATGAAGTTGAAATTCGGTTAATGAAATTGTATTGATGCTTTGGAAGCATAAACACAATATGCTTGTGATTGGGTCAAATATGTTCATGTTGGACATCAAACATAAAATTAGAATTTGGAACTCTAGATGAAATGTTGGAGTTATGACTACCATTCTAGAATCATCTAACCACTTTTGAGTGACCTAGAAAATTGTTCATGAGTCACTTCTTTGTGAGATTCTAATTTGGTTTTTATTTTGATTCAAGGTAATGCATATATTTATTTACAATACATTTATGTTTATTCTATAACATGTCTTGATGTTGGTTTTTATGTTAAAAAATAGATTTTGGGTGTTTTGAAGTGTTTAGGAAATATTGAAAGTTAATTGGGTGAATAACCCAATTTGCATCAGCTCTCTCGTTCCAGAGAGCTGATGACATGAAACATTTGAAAATAATAACAAAATACATTCGCGCACTGTAGCACGCGCTAAAATGTTTTTTTCTCCCGATTTTGAGTTTTCGAACTTTGATTTATCCTCGATTTTTTCCTATGGATATAATGGAATATAGTATTCCATTTTATTATTTAAAAATACACTCATGCTCTAAATACATGTGTTAGACTCATTTCCATTGCGTTGGGCACCGATCCGACCATAGGGGTTCCACATCCGCCCCAACAATAACATGCAAATTAGGCATACCAAATGCCCATAACATGAAAATGCCAAAATTGACCCGTAGATCTGAAATCAACCTAAACCATGGATATATCATATTATTAAACACATATCTAAGCACAATTAACAACTAATCATGCTAAATGATGAAGAATTGAAATGGGTCAAATTCGTGCGTTTCGATAATCTATGATATCATGTGAAACAAATGCCAAAATGAAGATCATAGAGCTTGCTTGATCTTTATGGAGCTTGAAAATGCATGAAAACTCAAGTTTTTGGCTTAAAATGAGGCAAAAATTCAAGGGTGAGGCGTGAGAGATGAAAAAGAACGATGAAGAAATGAAAGGGACAATTTGTATTTATGAACTATATTGGGACCGGTATGCCAGTGTCATGACTGGTATGCTGATTTCATTCCACTAAGCAAAAATCGAGCATATGAATCGGTTTAATGAACGATATGTGTGAGTTGGCACCGATATACTGGTTCCAAAGAGGGTCTCGTAGATTCTGGACATCGGTATGTCGGGTCCAATGGCTGTATCAACGTGGAGGGCCACCGTATGCCGGTGTTAGACCAATTTTTCAGTTCCAGAATGCAACTGAAGGTAAAAATGATTTCTAAATACTCATGGACTTGGACCGTAGCCTCGGTCAACATGCGTACATCCCACGCAAGCATAAAGCATCGCCTGCATGATCTACATGACCATGACAACCATGATGATCGTGCTAAATATGCTAAATACATGGGGTGTGACAAAGTTGTTTACTTGAGTTGCAAGAATCGGAATCAACAATATTCTTATTGATATGTTTGTTTTATCTTATAATCGGAATAGATTGTTAGAAAGTTACAAATATACCCTTAAATAAAATTATCTATTTTTCAGTAACAAAATAAATAATTAGAAAAATATGTTAATTTATTATAATATTGTGCTTATGATTTTTATCAAAATACAGTATTTTTTAAGAATAAAATATTTTTATTATTTTTATAATTTGATGAAAAAATAAATAACAAAATAAATTAGGGATTTTATTAAACAAAAAAAGGAATTTGGAATTTTTTAAAGGGGTAAATATGTCACACTTAGAAATGTGATTGTCATTCAAATGAGGTATGTGGGAATCACAATCTCAATCCCTAATTGGATTTTTACATGGGGCCCACATATTTGATTCTCATTCTCTCTCAATTTTAAGTAATTAAACACAATATTCATTCCCATTACATATTCACACACCATTAATGTTTTCATAATACTCCAATACGTTATGAAGTCAAAAAGTGAAAATAATATTTTGTCGATTTTACATATTTACTTTTAAGATAAAATACATAAATATTTTTGTATAATTATCAAATCATTAAACCTTACTATTTTTATATAAAAGTTATATGTTTTTCTACTAAATAAGATTATTGTTTCATTCAACATGCCACATATCACTTCTATTACTTGCTAAAAAATTTATGGGACATAATTAAAAACATAAGAATAAAGTATAAAATATAAAATATAAAATATTTTGTTATATAAAATCTAATTTATAACTCAAATATTTATAGAAAATAAATGAGAGGAGGAATGACAGAAAATCCCAAATTCCGATCGATATTCGTGATCCTGTATCATTCAGTAGAAGATTCAGAAAGAATTTTTATCTCAACTAAAAATTTTAGTCGGGATTCGACACTATTTTTGTCCCAAATAAAAAATAGGCAGAATATTTAAGATAATTTTTTATTTTAAAATCCGAGATGTGTTCAACTCACGAAAAACACATGTCGTACACTAGTTACTTAAATAATTAAATATTCTTATTTCACTCCACAAATCATATCAGCATAGAATTTAAATCCATCAAACAAATTAATTGATAGTTTTAAGAGAGTGTTTCATGATAGTTTTAAGAGTGGTTTATAGTGACTTAAAACAGTGAAATTTGTTACTATTTCAGACTTGAATTGAGTATTTGTATGATGTACTAGTTCAACAATATTTGGTGTTTCGACTAAAAAGAGTGTGATGAATAAAAAATAGTTTATAAACGGTGTTATGTAATTTTTTTAAAAATAATTTTGATGATCTTTTCTAATATTTTGATGATAGGTAAAAACTAAGCAAAACTCAATTTTTTTAAAAAGAAATCATGATTATTAATCGTAATTTTTGATCATTAACAAAAGTTAAGGAGATGTGCTTTTGGGGGATCCAAGAGTAATGTTATCATTTCATTCAATTTTTGTTATAAGTGTGTATGACTATTTTTATGATTGGTTGAAATATACATGTTGATGGTATTTTCAGGTCCTATGTTATTTAAGGAGTACGGCAAGGGTAAAAAGGGTAATTCCCTTCTCGGTCGAAATCATTAATACCGACCCGACCATATGAGTAAATGACCGAGCACTTTATGATCGGTAACCGAGCACTTGAGTTCGGATGACCGGGCAATTATCAGATCGGCAGAAGCATTCTCAGTTCAAAGGACCATTATAACCGACCTCATGAAGACCGAGCATGTGGCAAGACATGCTCCAGAAGATAAGACATCCTATTTTTACGGACAAGATAATAAGTTATCATACTTTAATGGGGTAAACTAGTAAGTCAGTGTCCTAATAGGATAAAGGAAGTGAATGTAGTTTTTGACTAGGAATCCTTATGGGAAAGAGAAATTGTTTCAACTAGGAAATTCTTGTATGAGAAGGAATCTGATTTCTACACTATTATAAATAGGAGGGTAGAGTATGTGTAATGAAGAAGAGAATCAATATCAAGATCATTACGATCAGACTTGTAAACACAAGAGATATCAGAGAAACATATCTCGGTAATAAAAGTATCATTCGTTTTGTGCCTCGTGGACGTAGGTGGGATCTGATCCGCCGAACCACGTTAAATCTCATTGTTGATTGGTACATTTATCTGTCTTTTACTAAATTTGCTTTTGGTTCCCCCTTAACCGAACAAATTCACTATTGAGGGAGGATTGTCTCTGGAGTAATATTCCCATATTGCCTTGAGACAAAAATCAGCCGTCAATAGTTGGCGCCGTCTGTGGGGACTCCAACAAAAAGCAACTCGCGTAGTAAGACGATGGCAAAAGGCGGAAATCACCAGTCGTCAGGGAGTTCAGCAGTCAGAATTTTCAGGAATTCATCGTCGGAATTGATAATATTCATAGGATTTACAGAAATACCATTGAACGGAGCTGCCTCAGTCCCGTCCTTTTGGAACCGAAGGAAGGAAACCAACGCAGGACTTTCTCTCACTGTACAGTCATTCAACGTTACAACAAGATCCAAGGCCACCTTTTCAAGGTGGATTCCTCAAAACACATGATTTTCTGCAAGTAGGGAAAACTAGTGCCAATAAGTAGAAAGGAAACGAGGGGGTCGCTCAGGCTGTTAAGAGGCAGAAGGTTGAAGCTAAGACACAGAAGAAAAACAAGAAAGATGAAACTAGTAGTAGATCAGAGGAGGATTCTGAGGAAGAACAGAAGGTTAAAGCTCTGACCAATAATAAAATAAAAAACCACATGTTGAAGACTCTAGTAGCGAAGATGAGGATTCATCTTCAGATGATGAACCACCAAAGAAGCAGCCAATAATTGCAAAGAATGGCTCTATTCCTATTAAGAAAATCAAGTCTGCTGAAAGTTACCTTGATCAGCCCGAAGGGATGAAAAATAATGGATCGGCTACTGCATTAGTATTCTCTGCCAAGTTAAATGACAAAAAAAAATGTACGAGCATGCCACGAGGTTCGGAGCCACCATGCTTGGGGAGACGAACGTGCATCTTACTCCAGTTGAGATGGGAGCGGAGGACTTCAGCTTCTACACGCAGAGGATGCCAGCGGCACATTATTATGTCGGGACAAGGAATGAAACACTTAAGCCGTTCATACGACTGTACTCACCGTACTTAGTTGTTGATGAGGATGTCCTCCCTATTGGAGCAGCTCTTCATGCTGCAGTAGCCATCTCTTACTTGGACAACCTTGTTGAAACTCAATAGGGACATGGTACCATGCAAAGTTTTCCAACCCCAAAGAACCAAGTTCCACTACAGCTGCTGCAACAGCAGAACCAAAAAGTTCCTCATCAATCTCGGCAACTTGAAAGTGAAATGGGTGGCAAAGAGAGCCAATCAACTGCTGATAGTCGAGTTTCTCGTGCAAATATGAACATTTATGGCCAAAATTTTGCAATCTCTTTACATCCACCAAACTTGCTTTGATGGCCATTGCACCCACTGGTATAATCGAAAAGAAGCCGCAATAGCAGAGCTCCAAGGCTGAAAATCCTGCTCTTCTTCAGAGATTCCCAGAGGCTGTTAGGCATGGCTACCAGATTATGGCGGCTGCCCAGTCAGCACAGCAGAAAAATAATTACCGTGTTTCTGAAGAAGGCAAAACTGGAGGCAACACGGTCCTTGATAGTTCAACACGAGCTCCATAAGCGAGCTGAAAAGGGAGGGAGTGCCCCCAGGAGATGGCCTTACCAGACCGGTTTGGGAAAAACGGAACAGAGAATGTGCCCGCATATATTACACCTACTCGATCATTTGGATCCGTGAGAAGCATAGCACGGGGAGTGATGATACCCCCGTGGTGTTTGTTTACTCCAGTGTTACCGAACATAAGGAGGAAAATGCCCTTAATGTTTCAGACACTCTCTGATCCTCACCTACCTGATTAATGGATCCATGAGAAGCATAACACGAGGATGGATGATACCCCTAAGGAGGAAAATGCCCTTAATGTTTCGGACACTCTCTGATCCTCACCTACCTGATTAATGGATCCATGAGAAGCATAGCACATAGATGGATGATACCCCCGTGGCGTTTGCTTGCTCCAATGTTTACCGAACATAAGGAAGAATATGCCTTTAATGTTTCGGACACTCTCTGATCCTCACCTACCTGATTAATGGATCTATGAGAAGCATAGCACGGGGAAGGATGATACCCCCGTTGCGTTTTGCTTGCTCCAGTGTTAACCGAACATAATGAGGGATATACCCTTAACATTTCAGACACTCTTTGATCCTTACTCGATCACTCGGATCCAAGAGAAGTATAGCCCGGGGAGGGATTGTGCCCCCGTAGCGTATGTTTGCTCCAGCGTTGTAAGGAGGAGCCCTCAAACAATACACAGGCTCCATAGAGACCTGAAGTATAGATGATGTGCCCTTACAATTCTAAACGCTCTTTGATCCGAATCCTGGTTCGCCGGGACTCTGAATTGAAAGATTCAGGATTGTGTTTTGGAAACCTCGGGCAGGACGATGTCTTAAGGAATCTGTGTTGTTGTTTACACTTTAACATTTTGTTTTGGGATAAGTGTTAAGTCGCCCCCGCCTTTTAATTTTATTTTCCAGAGTTTTGTTTTTGTTTTTCGCTGGTCTGGCAAGGGGACGCTCGTGCCAGATTCGGTAGGGCTTCAAAAGGTTGATTCATTTCCCTTCTGGATAAGTCCCAATGATTAATCGGCTCGGGGCTGGATTCGTTCCGCCGAGGTCACTTGGTTAATCGGCTCGGGGCTGGATTCGTTCAGCCGAGGCCACTTGGTTAATCGGCTCGGGGCTGGATTCGTTCCGCCGAGGCCACTTGTTTCTTTCCGGCTCGGGTCTGCTCTTGTACCGCCGAGACCGATATTTCTTTCCGGCTCGGGTCTGCTCTTGTACCGCCGAGATATATGTTTGTTTCAGCTCGGGGTCGGGTTACGTCCCACCGAGTCGGCTTTTTGGACTGGGGATGTAACATTCCCCCAGAGCCAAGTCTTTGTTTCAGCTCGGGGTCGTGTTACGTCCCACCGAGTCGACTTCTTTGGACTGGGGATGTAACATTCCCCCAGAGCCAAGTCTTTCTTCAGCTCGGGGTCGGGATACGTCCCACCGAAAGACTTATCATCGGCATGGGATCGGAGCATCTCCCCCCTGGCCGGCCCTCTATTGGTCTGGGGAAGTGACATTCCCCCAGAGCCAAATGTTCTTCTCAGCTCGGGGTCGGGTTACGTCCCACCGAGTCGATCATCATCAGCATAAGGGCAAAGCATTTTCTCCATGGGTAGATATCGGGATCCTCGTTGACTCAGCATATGAGGGTGGCAGGAATGACCAGATTTGCAGCCAAGATATTTTTCTCTGCGGTTCCTGGAGTGACCACCGACGGATTCATCGGCACACCATCTTTTTTTATTGTTCCCGGCATCAACTCACAAACTCGTTGTTACCGAGAACTATGGGACATATGTTGATGGTGTTTTCAGGACCTATGTTATTTAAGGAGTACGGCATGGGTAAAAAGGGTAATTCCCTTCTCGGTCGAAATCATTAATGCCGACCTGAGCACATGAGTGTTATAAAGCCAACAGGTAGAGACCGAACACTTGATGATATGTGACCGACCACTTTGGTTCAGATGACCGAGCATTATCAGATCGGTAGCAGCATTCTCAGCTCAAAGGATCATCATGACCGACCTCATGAAGACCGAGCATATGACGAGACGTGCTTCAGAAGATAAGGCATCCTATTTTTACGGACAAGATAATAAGTTATCTTATTTTCATTGGGAAAGGTTGATGAGTCAGTATCCTAATAGGATATGGGAAGTGAATGTAGTTTTAAATTAGGAATCCTTATGGGAAAGAGAAATTGTTTCAACTAGGAAATTCTTGTAGGAGAAGGAATCTGATTTCTGCACTATTATAAATAGGAGGGTAGAGTATGCTTAAGGGATCAAGAAGAGAATCAATATCAAGATCATTACGATCAGACTTGTAAACACAAGAGATATCAGAGAAGCATATCTCGGTAATAAAAGTATCATTCGTTTTGTGCCCGTGGACGTAGGTGAGATCTGATCCACCGAACCACGTTAAATCTCCTTGTTGATTGGTGCATTTATCTGTCTTTTGCTAAATTTGCTTTTGGTTCCCCCTTAACCGAACAAATTCACTATTGAGGGAGGATTGTCTCGGGAGTAATATTCTCATTTTGCCCTGAGACCAAAATCAGCCGTCAACAATACACATTAGAAGGGATAGAAAAATCTAATTTTGGATCTTGATCTTGTTGCATCCGGATCCATATTTGATTTTACAGAACCAAATCCGGAAAATATTATCCAGATGCGGGTATATTTATCTGGATCTCCGTATATTTAAATTCGAATAATATAATATTCAATTTTTTTCTTATATTTATATTTTTAAATTTGGATCCTAATATATATATATATATAGAACATGGATCCGAGCGAGTCTAAATTGACACATGAGTTTAGATATTTTTTTACGATTATGGATTTTTTTGGATCTTGGATATTTTTTACTAACCCTACATATGGAGTAAGAGAATGAAAGGAAGCAAAGCTCGATGATGGAGCATCCCAATACTTTCCAATTTTTTTTTTTTAAAAAAAAAAAAGAAAAAAAAACACTTTATTTGAGCACTAGCTATATGATTACATTGATATTATAAAATTTATTTTAAAACATACACTCAATAATCAATATCTCGGTTGTCTTTTTATTTTGTTTTGTTATTCTCTTTGTTGGGTTTTGTTTAATACACATTAAACCTATGGATTAGACTCCAATAATTATAATTTATGTTAGGCTTTTAAGGAGTTATTGGACTTCGAAATCTATAAACTTAATTAATTAATCTTCATAACGCATGCATGGGACTGTTTGGAAACACAAACAATGTTATATTTTGTACTTGTACTCGGTCTTATCACTATGAGCATAACTTGTTGGATACAAAGTTTCCCATTTCTGGAATCTTCTTGGTTTTCAAAAATATGATATTTCATTGCTCATGAATTGGGCTACACTTTAAAGATTAAATTAAAATCTTTTAATACTATTTTCATAAACCTTTTTAACCTTAGGCAACATGGCCAAACTTGTGTGGATTATAATACAAATATATAAATTTTATATATATGTGTACATGAACATGAACACTTTGTTTTGGAGTAAGGTCTACTGAAATTTTGAATTTATACTTATAATATAATATAGTTAAAGAGATCAATCGAATATATCTTGAAAATCGATTTATTGATGATATGGTAATTTTGTAGTTATACACTCATAAAATGGTTTTTTAATCCCAAGTATAAGAGTGTTGAAGTAATAAAATAACTCGGTAAATCTGGAGTCGATCCAAAAAAATAGATTTAGTAAAATAAAATAATAATTCAAGTGAAAATAAAAATAAAAAGACCGAATTGTTTGAAGTGATGGACAATTTTAAATTGAATTGTAACAATAAAATAAAATGATGGGACTAAGGGATCCACTCTCGATATTTCAAATTTAGAGAACTCTTACTTTTTATAATATATAAATTATCATTATTACCCGGTTAATTTACTTCAGGAATTAATTATGTCAAAATATATAAAATCAGCCATAAAAACAGTGATAATATTTGTCTATAACAAGTTCAGTTAGATACTCAATTATGTCAAATATATAAAATTAGTCATATAGGCGGTAAAGTTTGTCAATAATTAACTAGATTTAAATTAAATATTAGTCCTTAGATTACAATTAATATATTATAATGTAAGTAAGATTAATCTATATTTTCATATTAAGAGCTTCACCCTTTACCCCAATAGGATGAAATTAGCTACTCATGCTTTGAATAAAAATATACATAATTTTATTATTGAAAGAAAAATAAATTACAACAAAGCTTTGAAAAATAAAACACACAGGAATTGAAACTCCTTAAATTTTCAGAGAGAAAACTATGAAATTCGAGCTGCTGAAATGAGGTGCTGAGCACCTCTACAATTGCAATTGCATAGAAATTATTGCATCCGCCCAAAAATGGATGAGAACCCTCTGCTATTTATATAATTTTTTTGTTTTTGTTTTTGTTTTTGTTTTTAAGAATTACATATAGCACATTTTAGATTTTTTTATTAATTTCGACCTTGAAAATCTCAGAACTAGAAAATCTTGTAAAGAACAAAGTTGTAGATATTTAAGTATTCTTTCATATGAAACTAGAATTGCCTCAATCCGATATCAGAGTAAGAAGTTGTGGCTAAAATACTAAAATTATGTAAGGCTAGAATTTTCGAAATTGTATATTGTTAGAACGCCCTTTTAAGTTTTTGGCCTCCAAAATCTAAATGTCACGTCCATTTTTCTAGTTATGCATCCAAAGTATTATTTCACCTACATAATAAATAAAAATACAATAAGAATATATAAAACATAAATTTAATTATTATTTCACAAATGTACTAAATTAAGGGGATTAATGAAATTATTAGTGTAAAATGATTACTTCTCTTTATTAAATGTATATTTTCTAGTGTTCATCAATAATCTTCATTTTACTCCATTTAAATCATTATCTAGTCAGACAAATAATATATTAAAAATTATTTGACCTAAATTGATGCCATCTTTGTGGTCATGGTAAAGCATATTCTCACTTTGGAAATTACATATGTTAGAGTATTGTTGGAAGGGTGTGTTGTTATTATTTAAACATGCATAATTCATAAAAGAACAATAGTCAACAATAATTATTATGCATGCCTTACATAGACCAAACGTCTTACACAAACTTGAAATTAATTAGTGGAAGAAGAAGAAAAGAATACTAAGTCGAGTAATTCTCCGTCCTCAAAAACTTATTAGCTCCGTCTCGGTGCACTACGGATTTCTTGACTAACGTTCTCCCAGGATACTTGATTGCTTTTTGATTAAGAGCCATTCCTTTATTTTAAGAGCACGAACTAGGACAAAATGGTGGAAATTCTCTCAAGTATTTAGACTTTCTGATATGCCTAAAACTTAGAAAAGACTTGAATACTTTTGAATGTCTAAATGAGAAATCAAGGGAGTTTATTTATAGAGCTGTAAAATTTTCATTGAAGAGGTACCCTTAGGTTTAATGATGCAATCTTTTAAAAAATTGTAACTCTTCAATGTATTATTCCAACTCAAAAGTTATATCATTTCTCTTTAAAGGATATATTCATTCATTTGGTGTCTTTCCTAAAAATCACATATTAAGAACATGTCTTATCAAAAACTACCCTATAAATATACCTTATATTTAGGAAATTTCCTACAACATATCAGATCACACTATATGGCCAACATATCTTGAAAATTGATTTATTGATGATATGGTAATTTTGCAGTCTCCATTTTATGGCATTTTATTCACTATCTTGTTAAAGAATTAAAAAATAAATTTATTTGACCTAAATAATGATACCATCTATGACACTATATGGCCATGCTAGGGAATATTTTCACTTTGGAAATCACATATCAGATAATATAATCATGTAATTTCAGAAATGGTGATGATGTCTTTCTGATTATCAATGGAACCAGACAGTTCTACATGCATGCAAAGACTGTTGTACGTAGGCTATAGTATGATTGCATGTAGCCAATTATGATGATATTTCTTGAAATAACGAAAAACAAAAACAAAACAATAATTTCAAGTTATTGTAGAAAAATTATTGGTCAAAGGAATAATTTAATTTCCAGGTTTATTTTTTGAAGACATGAAAGTACTCTTTCAGGCATTACTAATTTCAGCAGGCTATTAATGTGAGACCATGTCCCTATATTATCATTATCCCCTAAGAACTTGGTAACCAAATACCCACTATCCTAATTAAACTCAACCACTCCTCCTATTTAAAAACAACATCTAACCTTAACTATTCTTTTAATGTGTGTGTGCTTGGTGTGAAGTAATTGAGAGTACTGGTGTATCAGAGATAATTTTCCAGAAACCAGTAGTCTGTTAGAGAGAGAAACAGATCCGTAGTGAGAGAAAACACAGAAGAGAGAGAAAGTGTGGGCAGGAGAGAGAAAGGCTCATTCGTCGTCTTCCGGTCACCTTTTCCGGCAAGTGACCACATAAGGAGAATCCTCTTGTCGAGACGAAGCCAACGCCACCGGTCCGATCACCAGATTCCTTCTCACGCGCCTCCACACGCCGCCTCGCCGTCGATTCACGCGCTCCACGCGTTGCCATGCGTGATCGACACCTCCCGGACCAGGATCTTTGCCTCGTCGAGATATGCGGGTTAGACACCTCATTTGCCCAATTTGGACCTTCGGTTGTCGTGAAACGAGCTTAGAGCGAGAGTTAACGGTGTTCGATCGTTCGTCGGTGATTATCGAGCATCAGCCATTTCCACCACTGCCGTTGTGATCATGGTTACGTGTAATGTTTGTGGACCACCTTGTTTTGAAATTCTGAAGTCGTTGGAGTTCGGTACGTTATACTTTACAATTTTAGGGGTGTATTTGTAAGATTTTGAAAGTTTTGGACTTATTCGCATTTTGACATGTTTAGGGACCTAAATGAGTAAATTCTGATTTTTAGTGAGTAATTTGAGATAATTGGAAGTTTTAGGACTAAATTGATAATATCAGAGAGTATTGGGGTTAAATTGTAAATTTGGAAAGTTTAGGGGTAAAATCATAATTTTGGTAAAATATAGGGACCTGATCGTAATTTTATACTTTTTCCAGATTTTAGCGAGGACATATAGATATAGAGAGTCTTGCGTGGATTGAGGTAAGTACAAATCATGATGATTCTCTTAACATAAATGTTTGTTGATTGATGTTTGCTATGTGAGTTATGTAATATAATATAAATATATATTTATATATGTAATGTTGGAAAATTGACTGAGTAATTGATAGCATGAGAATGTAAATTGTGAATATAACTTATGAGTATAAATTGTATGCTTGTAATATGAATCGAAGTATTTGAGTATTGTGTGACTTTGAGATGAGTTGATGGATGAAATGCGATGAGATGTGTTGTATTGGATGCTGTGTGAGATTGTTGTTATGCTACCGGATTTAGTATGATAATGGTCGGATATGCGAGATTTATGCGAGATTAGCAGAGGCGTGTGGTTCAATCCCCCTCTTGCACATTTATGCAGGATTATATGGTGGGAAACCTTGGGGGTAAGAGATAGACTCTCCCAATGGTTTCAATCCATTATTATACCGAATTCGGATAGCAAACCTTGTTTGATTGAGATGTGTTGTTGTGAGTTTGTTTTGCCTGAGTTAGTCTTATATATATTAATTGTTGTTTTCACATGTTAATAATTATATATTTATATATATCTATTTTGTGGGTGAGGTCATGTTGAGAGTATGAGTGTTTTTTCTTACTGAGCTCTTTAAGCTCACCCCTCATTTCCCAAACATCTCAGGTAGTTCGCTAGCGCAACAGTAGCAGTATCAGTATGAGGATTTGACTCGTTTGCCACAGCCGTCAGTCGGGTTGGTCCAGACAATTCTTTTGGCTTTGAGATATGACATTTAGGATGACTTTCATGTTTTCAGACATTTATTGTGGAGTAAACACTTATTGGGATTTATTTGGATTGCATTTTATGGAATATTATTTTCTTTGCGAACTTTTGGTTCAATTGCATGACATATAAGTGCTCGAGCTGAAGTGATTCGCGGACCCCTTTCTAGGGTTGGACCCGCTCTAGGGAGGGGGTCGTGACAATTACTTATTCATTTTTTTATTTATTTATGAACGGTTAATATATTTATATTTACCGCCCATCTATCTTGTATTTTATGGATTATTTTGAGTATTATGAACTTTTGATGTGTTTTAGGTATGTTTTGTAGATCAATATGAAATTATGACTAAAGCGGGCTTATCGAGTGGCGAATTGGTAAAATCATAGCAAAATCGAGCCATATTCCAGACCTAAGGTTGAGCGTCACAATGCGTCCATGTGTATCTCGACGTGGCCTAGTGTAATTTTGAGACAGAACGTACATCGAGTAGCGCATCACGACACAAGTATATGCGCGTCGCGACCTCCAAGTAAAGTAGCCAGCTTCGCGACGCATGACCATACTTGTCACAATGCGGTCCCGATTTCTAGTGCGTGAAGAACTTTTATTTCTTAAGAAAGAAATCTCCCAACAATTCCTATATAAGAACAAGTCCGATTCTAAACCTAATCGTCATTCTTTT
>SKCR01031363.1:0-16352 GCA_019454045.1 Zanthoxylum bungeanum | reverse complement strand
ACTGCACTCATCAGGATAATATGACAGTTCATGATATCCGATTATGAGACTAGTTACCAGAGATCTGATATGTGCTTCGTACGGGGCAGACACAATTCCAACCCCAGGCCTAGCACGTGACATCCAATACTGGATCGCAATACGCAATACTGTGTATACTACGCCTGATATAGATTACATATTCCTTTAAGAATATTTCTGGAGAATTGGGTAGGCACGGTGCTTTGCTAGAAGCCAACCATGTATTGTAAATCGGTAAAATGTAGTACTAGGTACGTACGTGTTCGGATAGTCCGACGACCAGATTTATGCCAACGTATCCGAAGATCTCATGGGTCGCTTCCCGAAGATCACCGATGACGTATGACTCGCACATTATTAATCTGGGATTAATTAATAGAGAGAGAAAATTAATCTATGATTAATTACGGAGATATTTTATATGGGATAAAATATTATTTAAGAGAGAGAACGATTAATTTGGAATTAATCGATAAAATAATATATTTGATATATTTACGGAATTAGATTTTGACGCGGAATTAAAATTGGATTTTAATTCGGGCGAACGAGTTAATTTAGAATAAATTCGTTAGCGACGTGAATAGTAATTTTGCTAGTATAATTATTTAATTAAATTTGATTTAATTACGGCGCAACAGAAAATTAGTTAATTCGGAATTAGCGAACCCGAGCCCAGGAGTGTTTGCGGGCCCAATTGCATTTCGAATCAGTGGGCCCACAAGTCAATCACGCGTCACATCATTAGTCATTCTTGTGATGGAAGTCACATCACTTTGAGTGATGTGATGGTTGTCACTTGTGATGATGGTGGTGGTTGGAAGACTTAAAAGCCTTGTACAATTTATGGAAAGTAGGATTTTTGGAAAATGGTTATTTGTTTTTTGAAAATCAAAACCTAACACACTTGACATCTTCTCTCCATCTCTTCTCCCTCAACTCTCGGCCAAGGGCCATTTCCTCTTAATTTTCTTGGCTTGGCCGAGAGAATAACATGAAGCAATAGAAGATTTGTGGCAAATTTTTCAATGATGCTAGCACATCCAATGGGTCACACAAAGGTGATAAGGAAACCAACTCTTGAGCATGGAATACATTCACAAAGCTTGGAGCTTGAAGATCATTTCCATGGAGGTTGACCGAAACACAAGGAACACAACTTTACTTTGATGTATTCGCACTTTTCATTGCTTAATTTGATCTTGGGATAACCTAGAAAACCCAATAATGGTATCAGAGCCTTGATTAAGCATGAAATTTATTTTTGGGTAAAATTGATTTGAGCATGTTTTGATGAAATTGTTTGATTGAGTATACTTGAATGATGATAACATAGTGTTATGCATGATCAATTTGATGAAAATTGAATGGGATTAATTTTTCCCTAATTTTTTGGCTTGGCCGAAAGTTTAGTGCCCTAATGTCATGATAATTTTTTGTTTTTTGAATCATGGATGAGTTTGAAAGACTTGGGAAATGTTGATTGAGATTCAATTGGATTGAATCGGAATTGGACAATAAACCCTAAATTGCCGTGACCATTAGCATGGAAATGAGATGATTTTTGATTCAATGATTGGAAATGTGTTGATGATAATTAGCAGATTAATTGATTAAATTAGTATTTTGGAAATGTTAATTTGAATAATTAATTATGGCTAATACACTTGAATTAATTAAATTGTGATATGGAATATTGAAATTTAATTAGTTGGGCTAAATTTGGAATTGGGCTTTTAAAGTTGTATTTGGGCTTAATGGGCTTGGTTGGGCCAAGTTTGGTTTAGGTTAATTGGTTGGATCAAATTGGGCCCAAAACCATATCCATAAAGTCCAAATATAATATAATGGGCCTTTAATATTTTAATTGGGCCTAAATTGATTTTTAGCGAAAGGGTGATTCCTTATTGGGCTTTGGTTGCCAAAGTCCATGCCTTTTAAATTAATTGAAAGCCATTAGACTTTAATTAAATTGACATTGGATGCTAATACTAAAGAATTAGTATTGAATACAAGTTAAATTGGATTTAATGTTGTATTCTGATATAATTCAAGAATTCATACTTTGAGTACTTATTATTAAAACGAGTTGACTCGCGTAAATCAAATCGTTGTTTGAACATTGGATGGTCATTAATTTCAGATTAATTAATTGGATTAGATGATTGATAACATGTTTTGTGTGAAATGGATGTGATGTATGAATAATGTATATGGATGGATATTAGATGGGTGAGGGCAATTTTTGAAATTATTGTAATAAATTTAGAATTTATTAATTGGACCTGCGTGTCCAGCCTATTACCTCTTGATTCTTTGTATTTCTTTTCTCACCTATTCCCCTCAATGTAAATGAGGTTTCTTTAGAAGTGTTATGTAATAAGGTAGAAGTAAGATTTGTGCTAGCGGGAGAGAGAGGGAGGAGAGATTTGTTTTAGGAACAAGTGTTTTAAATATCCATCCGCATATCATTATTAATTTATTTACGCGCCTTATTATGTTTTTAGAATGCATGTTTAAGGGTGTATGATGACACCTAATCAAATATAATTAATTGGTTGCCAATTACGCGAAAAACCCTCAACGAATATTAAGCGTTTTTCCTTCCATTGAATGATTCATTCTCAAGATCCAAGATTGGCACTGGTTTATTGGCCAAAGTCAAGACCTTTGTCCATCGCGGATGTGTTTGAATCATGAAGGCTTTGTTCCATATCGGTGTCTTGTCCAATTTGTGATTTGTTGGCCAAAGTCAAGGTCACTTCTTGTCCATCGGCATCGATTACGAAGCTTTCCAAAGTCAATGGGTCCGCTTAACTGGAATCATTAAGTTTATTGTGCCAAAGCCAAGGCTTAATTGATTCAGAGGAAAAAGGTTAGGCAATATATTGGATATATTGGCATATATTAGATACATGTTTCGGACTTGGATGTCCACCTACTGGATCTAGGAATTGGATGAGATCCAATTTATCTTAGAGATCTACCTAGTTAAATATCATACAGCTTGTTGGCCAAAGCCAAGGTGTGTGTTATTGAACGGGATCCTAGCCCACTAGAAAACAAGGTTTCCCGAGTACTCAACAGAGGGTTAGAGGCTCGCCGAAAAATAGTGGGAGGCAAGTATTAAATTTGCAATTTCATTTAGATACTTGCCAATACGCTCTCATTTGAATTTTTCGTCATTAATTAATAAATATATTAGTTGGACTAATATTTAAATGTTGTTTTAATTAAATAGTTGGACTGTATTCAAACTACTTCAAATAATAGTTGATTATATAATTGGATTATAGTAATCATTATATTTGAATTTAACCAATTAAATTATAGTTGATTATATAGTTAGACTATAGTTAATCATTTATCAATAGTACCTGAAATCGTTGATTGGATAGTTGGACTATAGCAATCAAGATAACTGAAAGATTAGTGTTTAGAACATTATCCTGGTAAAATGTCTTAAACGACTTTAATTTTCAGAATGGGAATAAACCTCATGATAGTCATAGGAACTGAGAATTTATTCTATTTGATAGAAAAACCTCTTGGCCTAAGCCCGGAGTTGAGCAAATAGTAGAGCATGATCTTTGGAAGATTTATGTGATGATAACTTTAGTGCTCAATCCATTATGCTAGATGAAGACAAATGATATCTATCGTCAGAATTAAAGATTGGATCATTGTACCATGATGATGAAATTAAAGATCTTCATAGATTTATTCTTAAATCTTAAAAGTACAAATTGCATAAAAAGCTCTTTAGCTCGTGTATGTCAGAGGGTACATCTGTCGAGCACTAGGTGTCGCAGATGATTGCTGACATCGATCAGCTAGGTTAGCTGGGCATTACCTAGGTGGCCGAGACTACCAAAGATTTTATCTTATAGTCTCTACCCGAAAATTGGGCAGGTTTATTGTGAACCGAGAGTAAACTCTTGGAGAGTTCATGGTTATGTTCTAGGAGGCAGAGTCAGAGCTTCTAAAATGGGCTAAGGCAAAATCATTACAGTCTTATAGGAAGGCAAATGACATATCCCAAGATGTCTGCCTAAACTGTGGCAAATGGGGTCACTGGATGCGTGACTGCAGTATGGACAAGGCAGACATAAAGGAAGTGAAGGCGAGACAAGGCTCCGGCTTCAAGTATGTTTGTCATAAACATGTTCGCTATTAGTTTCAAAATTGGATTTTTGATACTAGATGTGGTACAAAAGATATGTACTGATGTGCGGAATCTGCTGATTAGCAGGATACTGACTTTAGTTGAGATTTACCTACGAGTCGAAAAAGGGATGAGAGTCACTGTTTTAACCGTAGAAACCTAAGTTTGGGAACTACCCTTTCGGGTGTGTACTTAAATTAGGAAACTGTTATAATGTGCCTAGTTTGACTAGAACAATTATCTCTATATCAGAGTATAACTCGTCGTGGGTATACCTTTATATTCTAGAACACTAAAGTGTTTCATTTTATAAAGATGATATTGAGATAAGCACATTAGATGTGATATACAATATTTATATTTTGAATATAAATAAATCTCAAACGTATAACATGACAAACAAATAGCTCAAACTGAATTAATCAGATGAGACTTATTCGTGGCATTGTTGTCTAGGAAACATTAAACAAGACTCGTATATCCACACTTTTGAAGAGTGGATACTAGAACAGATTTGATTCTATTCAAATGATATCTACGAATCTAGTTTATTAGGCAAAGTGCCTAAAACACTTTTTACTTGGTAAAAGTACAAATGCCATCGTTCTGTTAGCCCTCGTTTATAGTGACGAAAGTGGGCCCATATCTAGCAAGGCTAGAGGTGGATATGAATACTTTGTAACCTTTACGGATGTGTCATCGCGTTTTGGTTATGTGTTTCTTGGGAAACACGAATCGAAAACTTTTGATAAATTAAAAGAGTTTCGACACGAAGTAGACAGATAGATCTACTAAAGTATTAAACCATCACGGTTAGACCGTGGTGGAAAATACTTAAGCAATAAGTTTCTTAATTACTTGGAAGAGTATGGTATTCTTTCAATATGGACTCTTAACGGAACACCTCAATTTGATGGTGTGTCCGAACAGAGAAACCGAATTTTGTTGGACATGATAAGGTTAATCATGAGTCATTCTTAGCTACCATTTTCCTTCTGGGATATGCATTAAACAGTGCAATACTTATTTTGAATAAGGTTCCATATAATATGTTTGACAGACTTCATATTAGATATGAACAGGAAAGAAACTGGGTTTTCTCATTCCTGGAGATTTGGGAATGATAAGCATATTTTTGGATGATACAAAACTAGAACCCAAATCGGATAAGTGCCTAATTTGTAGGTTATCCAAGGGTAACCAAAATATAGTACTTATATAACTCACAAGAGAACAATGTAATTATTGCTCGCCATGCGGTTTTCCTAAGAGGAATACCTATATGCAGTGGTAAGTGGGAGGAAAGTAAAACTCGATGAAAAGCAGAGTAATACTGTTCCTGGCACCGAGTCCTAATGGAACACAAACATTCATCAAAGATGAAACTGTACCACAATCTTCAAATACACAATAACCGCGCAAGTCGGAGAGAGTCAGAAACAAACTGGGAGGTATGAGTTTCTGATCTCACCTCATGAAAATGTCAATCTTATTGAGGAAGACCAACTGACTACGTATGAGGAAGTGATACAAGGTATCGACTACCTATCATGGCAAAGTGTCATGATGTCCAAAATGGATTCCATGTTTACAACCAAGTTTAGACACTTGTTGATATACCGGAAGGAATTGTGCCTATTGGTACAATATAAGTCTTCAAGGCAGACATACATGGATGGCAACATACCAACGTACGAAGCTAGGCTTCTAGCGAAAAGGTATCGTTATCAACATTGTGTCGATTACGACGAAACCTTTTCTATGTTGCCATGATTAAATCCATTTGGATAATGCTTGCTGATGCTGTATGTTTCATTTATGAAATGTGACAGCTGAATGTCAAAATCACTTTCCTTAAACGGAAACCTTTTGGAAGATGTTTACAACATCCTAACGGTTTTGTCGTACCAAAACAAGTAAACAAGGTTTGCAGGTTATTCGATCCATTTATGGATTGAAGGAAGCATTGTGTTCTTGGAACTATCGTTTTGATGTAATCATAATGGTATATGATTTGATTCAAAATGAAAATGATTATTGTGTATATAAAGAGGTTAGTGGGAGCGCACTGACAGTGAATGTCCTATAAAATGATGATATATCATTTCTTGGAAATGACATTCCCATAATACAATCGGTGAAAGCTTTGCTTTCATGAAAAATTCTCCATAGAATACTTGGGAGAGACAATCTTTATTCTAGGAATAAGGATCTACTGGGATAGATCTACAAGTTGTTGGCACTCTCCGAGAACTCGTACATTGAAATAAATGTACATGACCTGATGTCTCATATTCTTTGAGCATATGGAGTCACAATCAGGCCAATCCAAGTGATAGTCACTGGATTAATGTTAAGAACATCCTTAAGTATCTTAGATGAACTAAAGATGCTTTCTTCAGTTATGGAGAATGAGAACTTAAAGTGACTTGGTTCACCACTGCAAGTTTCCTAACCGATAAAAACGACTATAAGTCGTAATAGCGGTACTATATAGTTTGAATAACGGAACAGTGAGCTTGAAATCTTCCAAGCAAGATACTGTTACCGAATAAACAAATAAAACGGAATATTGATGCAGCTGAGGCAGCAATAGAAGCACTTTGGATCTTAATAATCCTAATTAGATTATGAGTAGTTCTGTTAGCAGCTGGGCTAGGCTACAGCACATGCTAAAGAATTAATGGTCTCATCAATCATCCGAGTATATACTTCAACTATTCATCTGATTTGTTCGGATCATATATCATGGTGATGTGATGATCGAATAAATCGCATCAGATGATAACTTTGCAAATCCGCTGACGAAAGCATTTTCTCAGCATAAGTTTAAGCCAACCGTATATAGTTCAAGTGTATGACACTTGGGTAATTGGCTATAGGCCAAGTGGGAGATTGTTGGACAATTATGACCCATAGCATCACTATTTGTACAGAACATGGTGTTGTTGCACAAATTAACTATGTGACAAAGGAAGTTACTATTTTATCATTTGTAATTAGATAACCGGGATATATAAATGATAAAAGCCCATATGATTAGTTTCGGATAGATAAGATATGAGACATTATCAATCCATGAAGGTTTAATCATTAAAACATCCCTAGTCGGAGTATTATCGAGATTGGACATCGATAATACGGAATAGAATAGTATTGCACTTGTGCGTGTTATGGGAGCATAACGGCATAGTTCTCATATATTTGGGTATTGGATACTCATGCAAGTTGTAATAGGAGGTCGTGTTTACCGATGGTATGGAAAAAGCTTCGCTCTGGATAGACCCCTCGGAATTCCATTGGTAGTATGAATATGTGTCTATGGAAGTCCGAAACAGGGAATGTGTATTTGGTCTTAAACTGAGACTTGCACCGCTAATACTTGCGACAATTAATATATTTTGGTTTTGGTCGTCCAGGGCTTTAACCGGTTCTGTGTACGCCTCTTCTGGCATATTGAGAATCGTAGTGTATTTGGTGTGATGTCAAGATGGAAGTATCACTCCAGTCATAGTGGAGATGATGGTCATGTAGGATACGGAATTGGTACTGCAGTCATCGGGATAATATGACTAGGTCATGATTATCCTATTATAGAGACTAGTTACCAGAGATCCGATATGTGCTTCGTACGGGCAGACACAATTCCAGCCCCAGGCCTAGCACGTGACATCTGATACTGGACCGCAATACGCAATACTGTGTATACTACGTCTGATATAGATTACATATTCCTTTAAGAATATTTCTAGAGAATTGGGCAGGCATGGTGCTTTGCTAGAAGCCAACCATGTCTTGTAAATCGGTAAAACGTAGTACTAGGTACGTACGTGTTCGGATAGTCCGACGACCGAATTTATTGCCAACATATCCGGGGATCTCATGGGTCGCTTCTCGAAGATTCACCGATGACGTATGACTCGCACATTATTAATCTGGGATTAATTAATAGAGAGAGAAAATTAATCTAGGATTAATTACAGAGATATTTTATCTGGGATAAAATATTATTTAAGAGAGAGAACGATTAATTTGGAATTAATCGATAAAATAATATATTCGATATAATATACGAAATTACATTTAGACGCGGATTAAATTGGATTTTAATTCGGGCGAACGAGTTAATTTAGAATTAATTCGTTAGCGACGTGAATAGTAATTTTACTAGGCATAATTATTTAATTAAATTTGATTTAATTACGTCACAACGGAAAATTCGTTAATTCGGAATTAGCGAACCCGAGCCCTGTAGTGTTTGCGGGCCCACTCGCATTTCGAATCAAGTGGGGCCCACAAGTCACATCACGCGTCACATCATTAATCATTCTTGTGATAGAAGTCACATCACTTTGAGTGATGTGATGGTTGTCACTTGTGATTGATGGTGGTGGTTGGAAGACTTAAAAGCCTTGTACCATTTTTGGAAAGTGGGATTTTTAGAAAATGGTTATTTGTTTTTTGAAAATCAAAACACAACACACTTGACATCTTCTCTCCATCTATTCTCTCTCAACTCTCGGCCAAGGGCCATTTTCTCTCTAATTTTCTTGGCTTGGCCGAGAATAACATGAAGCAATAGAAAGATTTGGGGCAAATTTTTCAATGATGCTATCACATCCAAGGGGTCACACAAAGGTGCTAGGGAAACCAACTCTTGAGCATGGAATCCATTCACAAAGCTTGGAGCTTGAAGATCATTTCCCTGGAGGTTGACCGAAACACAAGGAACACAAATTGGAGGCATGGCCGAAAGCTTCAAGGAAATTTTTGTTGTTCTTCGCATCGCAAAAGCCGATCAAAGTGAGTATTCCGCAACTTTACTTTGATGTATTCGCACTTTTCATTGCTTAATTTGATCTTAGGAGAACCTAGAAAACACAACAGTTGGATCCAATTGGGCCTAAAACCATTTCCATAAAGTCCAAATATGATAATTGGGCCCAATGGGCCTAAATTGATTTTATGGCAAATGGTGATTACTTATTGGGCTTTGGTTGCCAAAGCCCATGCCTAAAGAATTAATTAAAAGCCCATTAGACTTTAATTGAATAGTATTGGATATTAATTGGGCCTTTGAGACCCATATAGATTGGATTTGGAATCCAAGTCTAAAAGGCACTATTAAAAGTGTAATTATTTAATTTGGAATAAATATGAATTAGTATTGAATATAATATAAATTGGATTTAAAATTGTAGTTCTATATAATTCAAGAATACATACTTTGAGTATTTATTCTTAAACGAGTTGGACTCGCGCAAATCAAATTATTGTTTGAACATTGGATGGTCACTAATAAAAGATTAATTAATTGGATTAGATTGATTGATAACATGCTTTGTGTGAATACTTAGATGTATGTATGAATAATGTATATCAGATGGATATTAGAAGGGTGAAGGCAATTTTGGAAATTGTTGTAATAAATTTAGAATTTATTAAATTGGACCTGCGTGTCCAGCCTATTACCTCTTTTCTCATTGTATTTCTCTTCTCACCAATTCCCCTCAATTTAAATGAGGTTTCTTTAGAAGCATTATGTAATTGGGTAGAAGTATGAATAGTGCTAGCGGGAAAGAGGAAATTGAGAGATTTGTTCTAGGAACAATTTTGTTGTATATCCATCTGCATATCATTATTAAATTTTATCATGCCTTATTATGCTTTTAGAATGCATGCTTAAGGTGTATGATGAGACATAATTAAAGATAATAAATTGGTTGCTAAATCGCGACAAAAACCCTCATTTTATATTTAGTGTTTTTCCTTCCTTTGAATGATTCTCTCTCAAGATCCAAGATTGGCATTGGTTTGTTGGCCAATGTTAAGACCTTTGTCCATCGCGAATGTGTTTGAATCATGAAGGCTTTATTCCATATCGTACGCCTTGGGCAAGTTGTGATTTATTGGCCAAAGTCAAGGTCATTTCTTGTTCATCGGCCTCGATTACGAAACTTTCCCACTGTCAATGGGTCACGCTTAACTGGTTTCATTAAGCTTGTTGAGCCAAAGACAAGGCTTAGTTGATTCTGAAGAAAATTTTAGGCAATATATTGGATATTTTGGCATATATTGGATATATGTTTCGAACTTGGAGGTCCACCTACTGGATCTAGGAATTGGATGAGATCCAATTGATCTTAGAGATCTACCTAGTTAAGTTTCATACAATTTGTTGGCCAAGGTCAAGTTTGTGTGTTATTTAACAGGATCCTAGCCCACTAGGAAACTAGGTTTCTCGAGTACTCCACTGAGGGTTAGAGGATCGCTGAAAATTAGTTGGAGGCAAGTATTAAATTTGTAATTTCGTTTAGATACTTGCCAATACGCGCTCATTTTATTTTAGTTGGACTAATATTCAATTGTTGTTTTAATTACAAAGTTGGAATGTATTCAAACTACTTCATTTATAGTTGATTATATAATTGGATTATAGTAATCAATATATTTGAATTTAACCAATCAAATAGTAGTTTATTATATAGTTAGACTATAGAAATAATTATATTCGATCGTATCCGAAATCGTTGATTGGATAGTTGGACTATCGGAATCAAGATAACTTAAAGATTAGCGTCAAATGACATAATCCTAGGTGAAAAATGTCGTTAACGGCGTAAATTTTCATATTGGGAATAGAACCTCAGCATACTTCGGGGAACCGAGAAGTTACTTTATTTGATAGAATGATATCTCGGGCATGAGCCTGTAGTTGAGCAAATAATGGAGCATGAGCTTTGGAAGACTCGTGGTGATGATAACTTTAGTGATCAATCCGTTATGCTTTCCGTAATGACTCCTTAATTTCTTCGTCAGAACTAAGGATTAGATCCTTATAGTATGATAATGAAATTGAAGGATCTTCATAGATCTATTCGTAGATCATAGAAGTACTGATTGCAAAAGAAAACTTTTGATATTGAATGAGGTACATACATATGTACTGATGTGCGGGATCTACTGATTAGCAGGATACTGGCTTCAGTTGAGATCGACCTATGAGTCGGAAACAAGACGAGAGTCGCTGTTTTGGTTGTGGGAACCTTAGTTTTGGAACTGCCATTTGGGCATGTACTTAAATTAGGGAAGTGTTATAATGTACCTAGTTTGACTAGAAACAATATCTCTATATCTAGTGTAACCCATTACGGGTATACCTTTATGTTCCAGAACACCGGGTGTTTTTTTTATAAACATGATATTGAGATATACACATTAGATGTGAATAAAAATATTTATATTTTGAATATAAATGAATCTCAAACATATAATATGACAAACAAAAGCTCAAACTGAATAAATATGTTGAGACTTAAAAGTGGCATTGTTGTCTAGGACACATTAACAAGACTCGTATATCCACACTTTCGAAGAGTGGATACTATGACGGATTTTATTCTAATTCAAATGATGTCTACGGATCTATTTTATTAGGCAAAGTGCCTAAAACACCTTTTTCTTGGTAAAAGTGAAAATGCCACCGATCTGTAAGCCCTCGTTCATAGTGACGTAAGTGGGCCCATATCTAGCTAGGCTAGAGGTGGATATAAATACTTCGTAACCTTTACAGATGTGGCATCACGTTACGGTTATGTGTATCTTATAAAACACAAGTCATAAACTTTTGGGTAATTCAAAGAGTTTCGACACGAAGTAGAAAGACAGACAAGCTAAAATATTAAAACATTACGGTTGAACCGTGGTGGAAAATACTTGAGCAATAATTTCTCGATTACATGAAAAAGTATTGTATTCTTCCACAGTGGACTCCTTCCGGAACACCTCAATTTAACGGTGTGTCCGAACAGAGAAACCGAACTTTGTTGGACATGGTAAGGTTAATGATGAGTCGTTCTGAGCTACCAATTTCCTTCTGAGGATACATATTAAACAGTGCAATACTTATTTTGAATAAGGTTCCATGAAAATCTGTTAGACAGACTTCATATTAGATATGAACAGGAAAGAAACTAGGTTTCACATTCCTGAAGATTTGGGAATGTTGGGCATATGTTTGGATGATGCCAAACTAGAACCCAAATCAGATAAGTGTCTATTTGTAGGATGTGCTAGGGAAACCAAAGTATAGTACTTATACAACTCACAAGAGAATAATGTAATTGTTGCTCTCAATGCGGTTTTCCTAAGAGGAATTCCTTTATGAGGTGGTTAGTGGGAGGAGAGTAAAACTCGATGAAAATCATAGTAATACTGTTCCAGGCATCGAATCCTCACGGAACACCAACAGTTCATCAAGGATGAAACTGTACCAATAATCTTCGAATACACAAGAAAACCTGAGAGGTATGGGTTTCTGATCTCACCTCATATAGATATCAATCCTTTTGAGGAAGATGAACCGGCTTCGTATGAGGAAGTGATACAATGTATCGACTCCTTTTATGGAAAAGTGCCAGGATTATCCGATTATAGAGACTAGTTGCTAGTGATCTGATATATGTTTCGTATGGGGCAGACACAATTCCAGCCCCAGGCCTAGCATGTGACATTCGATATTGGATCGTAATATGTAATACTACGTATACTACGCTAAACAAAGATTACATATTCCTTTGAAGAATATTTTTGGAGATTTGGGTAGGCACGATGCTTTGCTAGAAGCCAACCATGTCTTGGAAATTGGTAAGAACGTGGTACCGGGTACGCACGTATTCGGATAGGCCGATGACTGTATTTACTGCCAACATTTCCAGGGATCTCTTGGGCCGTATCCCAAAATTTCACCGATGATGTTTGACTCAAACAAAATTAATCTGGGATTTATTAATAGAGAGAAAATCAATCTAGGATTAATTGCGGCAAGAATTATCTGGGATAAAATTCGAATTGAATAGAGAGAATGATTAATTTTGAATTAATCGATTAAATAATATATTAGATATATTAAATGAAATCGAATTTCAAAGCTGAATTAAAATTGGATTTTAATTCGGGCGAACAAATTAATTTAGAATTAATTCATAAGCGACTTTCGTAATAATTTTGCTAGGCATTATTATTTAATTAAATTGAATTTAATTATATCGCGACAGAAAAAATTCATTTAATCTGATTAAATGAACCCGAGCCCAAAGTGTGTTGAGGAAGCCACTTGAATTTTGAATCTAAAGTGAGTCCCACGAACTTATATCACTAGTCACTTTTGTGATGGACATCTTGTCACCTTTTTTGTTGATGGAAGTGGTTGAGTGTAATTATGGTAACTTACACAACACATTTTTCTTTATCTTTTTGAAAAAGATATACACCATTTGGTAGTTGATTTTTTAGATAGGTTTTTAGAAAACCAAACTATTAATATCCTATCTCTCTCTCCATTCTCCTTGGCCGAATTGGCCTTGTCTCTCTTGGCCGAATTGGCCTTGTCTTGGCTGAATTACCCTTGTTCTTGGCCGAATGGCCTTGTCTCACCAAGGCCGATTGGATCCCTCTCTCTTAGCTGAATCTTGTTTCTCTTGGAGGGCGATTTTTGGTTCATTTTGTTAAAGCTAACACTTAAAGGAGTCCAAAGAAAGTGATAGGGATAATCAACCATGAGTTTGGAAGCTTCAACATCAAGCAAAAGTTTTGAACTTATCTACCGATCAATGTGAGTAATTCTGCAACTCTTTTGATTTATTCACACACAAATCAATCTTAGATGATCTTGGCATGTTCTAGGAACACTTACAATGGTAGAATAGATCCACACTCCCAGTTCTAGTTCAGTGGCTTAGGGGACGGCTATACATAACGCCCCAATACCATTAGTTCACAGACATTAGTGGCATGCTTTGGGGGACGGCGATACGTAACGCCCCAAGACCATTAGTTCACGGACATGAGTGGCATACATTGGGGGACATGGGTTGTTCTGGCAGTGAAGATGATATCTTTTACAGGTTTTGAAAGGAACCCATTTCTCCGGGCATCATCAAGAAAGAAAGTCAAAAAATCCATCAACGTTAAACAGTCCAATTGGTTTCTGGTGTATATTCAAGTTCTCCCAAGATAACACTGTAAAAAATTCCTCCATTGTGCCCAAGCAACCTGGCAAAGCAATAAAAGCATCAGCACAGGTTAATCATTTCAACAAGTCGTTCGGACAAACCTGGCACGATGAATTCATCTCTGTTTGATTATCCAATAAGATTCACCTCTGCCAAATGTTTTGGGATGATTCCCAAAACTTGATTTCCTCCTTCCTGTACGGCCCTTGAAACGTACCCCATTTGTCCAAGATTTCCACCGCCATATACTATGTGCATATTCCTTTCAGCGATGACTCTACCCAATTCATGTGATGCCTCAGCGTATTCTGGTTTAGAACCAAAACTAATACCGCAAAATACACAGATGTTTACAACTCGTCTTCTTGAAGTTGCTTCCATTATATATATATATATATATATTCTTTCTCAAATCTGGATGTCTACAATAGTGCAATGACGAGATGAATTTATAACCCTGGAATAGGGGTGAGTAATTGTTGGACAGTTATGACCCATAGCGTCACTGTTTGTAAAAGAAATTGTGTTTTTGTACAAAATTAACTATGTAGTAATGAAATTGCCTTTTACCATTTTGTAATTTATTTACTTTGATATATAAATGGTAAAAGTCCATATGATTAGTTCCGAATTGAGATGATATGAGACAGTATCAATCCATAAAGGTTTAATCATTAAATATCCCTAGTCGTAGTATTATCGAGATTGGACATCGATAATGGGGAATAGAATAGTATTGCACTTGTACGCGTTGTGAGGGCATAACGGGATAGTTCTCATATATTTAAGTATTGGATACTTATGCAAGTGCGATAGGAGGTTGTGTTTTACCGATGGTACGGAAAACAGCTTCGCTCTAGATAGACCCCGCGGAATCCCATTGGTAGTATGTATATGTGTCTATGGGAGTCCGCTTCAGGGTAGGTGTATTTGGTCTTAACTTGAGACTTGCATCGCTAGTACTTGCGACAATCGGTAAACTTTGGTTTTGGTCGTCCAGGGCTTTAACAGATTCTGAGTACGCCTCTTCTGGGTTTTTTGAGAATCGTAGTGTATTGGATGTGATGTCAAGACGAAAGTATCACTTCAGAAATATGGAGATGATGATCACGCAGGGATTCAGAACTGGTTCTCTATTGTGTTGCAACCATCGGGATAATAGGACAAGGTCATGATTATCCGATTCAAAGTGACTAGTTGATTGATATCCGATATGTGCTTCGTACGGGCCATGTTAGACATTATGACCCATAGCGTCACTGTTTTGTAAATGATATTGTATTATTGTACAAAATTAACTATGTGATAATGAAATTGCCTTTTGCCCTTTTGTAAAATTATTTACTTTGATATATTAATGGCAAAAGTCCGTATGATTAGTTCCGTATTGAGATGATATGAGACAGTATCAATATAAAAGGTTTAATCATTAAATATCCCTAGTCGGAGTATTATCGAGATCGGACATCGATAATGCAGAATAGACTAGTATTGCATTTGTGCATGTTGTGAGGGCACAACGACATAGTTCTCATATATTTAAGTATTGGATACTTATGCAAGTGCGATAGGAGGTTGTGTTTTACCGATGGTACGAAAACAACTTCGCTCTGGATAGACCCCACGGAATCCCATTGGTAGTATGTCTGCGTGTCTATGGGAGGCCGCATCAGGGTAGGTGTATATGGTCTTAACCTGAGACTTGCATCGCTAGTACTTGCGACAATCGGTAAACTTTGGTTTTGGTGGTTGGGGACTTTAACCGGTTCTGTGTTCACCACTTCTGGGTTTATCAGGAATCGTAGTGTACTGGGTGTGATGTCAAGATGGAAGTATCACTTCAGACATATGGAGTTGATGATCGCGCAGGACACAGAACTAGTACTCTATGAAAGGTTGCAACCGTCGGGACAATATGACTAGGTCAGGATTGTCCGATTTAAAGAGACTAGTTGTTTGATGTCCGATATATGTTTCGTACGGGGCAGACACACTTCCAGTCCCAGGCCTAACATGTGATCGTTCGATACTGGATCGATGTACGCGATACTACGGTATACTACGCTTGATATAGATCTAATATTCCAGTAAGAATATTCTGGAGAATTGGGTAGGCATGGCGCTTTGCTAGAAGCCAACCTTGTCTTGTAAAT
>SKCR01031362.1:0-23445 GCA_019454045.1 Zanthoxylum bungeanum | reverse complement strand
CCTTCCAATATATATCCCAGCTTCTTAAATTTGAGGACGATCCTCAAAACCATATCCCAGTCGGTAAAATTCTCAGCGCCCTTAAGCTTACTCGTATCAAACATACGAGCAAAGAGGTTTGCCATAGGTGCTGCCATCACAAATATATCAAATAGATAGTGAATAAACAATTAACAGATGAAACAGTTTCATATCACATCATAAAGTATTAAATAGTCATGGATTTTTAATCTAAAAATAACTCTCCCATTATTTCATGCAAAACTATAATCCCCAAACAGAATACAAAACATGCAATAATCAAATTGTAACATAATAGTGAAAGGTGGACACCATGAATATATTTCAGCTCACAGCTTTGGTGCGTTCTCGCCTACGTATATTCATTAGGTAGAAAACTCATTATTGATCATTCAATAGTGACTCCTGGGTTTTCGATCCTGGTCGTTTCTCGTTGTGACAGTTTTGGCGCGTTCACAAGGAGGCGTACCAAGGTTAAACTTTTCAATGATAAATTTAAGATACTTCCGTAACCCTGACAGCTTTGGCACGTTCAGGATTTCGCTTTCCCTTGAATTCACCTAATATCAAATATATCCAGTACAAATAAATTTCTACCGGCCATATCCTCACAGCTTTGGCACGTTCTTGGATAAAGTCGTAGAAAATTTATCGATAAGCGGTATTGAAAAGACGGACCAAGTAATATGTATCAAATAAATATTAAATAAAAACCTTATTTTCAAATAGGGATTTTCCACAAAAGATGCTTTTACTTTATTTAATCAAATTAAATAAACACATGCATGTATAAAGTAAAGATTAAATTAGACATTGAATTTAAAGGCATAATCATATCGGGTATCCAAAATCAGACTCGCTCTGATACTATTTTGTTGGGATTTTATAGGGAATTACCGGGTTAGCGCTGCGAAACGCGGAAAATCAGAATTTTCGATTTCAAAAATTTTTCTTGGATCAATTAAATAAACCAATTTATTTAATTATCCAATACTTAAAATCTGAAATTTTAACCCAAGAAATCAAATTTCTTATAATTACCGAATTGACCTCATAACTTTGTATTTTGATCATTTTGGTCCTCAAATAGTCAATACATATTTAAGTGATTTCAGATTAATCCAAAAATGAAATATATAAGTCTAATACATGAAAATACAAATTGTAACAAAAATCCAATTTTTTTTTAAATTGCCAAGAGCACCCAGAATTTTCCAAGATTTGCAATTTGGTCATTTTTGTTCAAAATATGTCAAGATCAAATCCAATCAATCCCAAAATTTAATATACATTATATCTAATTTTACAAATTGTCCAAAAGACCAAATTAAACAATTCAATCTTTACTACACCAAACAAGTCTCACCACCATGAAACAACTCAAGAACAATTCTAGGTCATCAATGAGTGGCTAAGCAACTCTTAAATTGCAACATCACCATTAATATGGCTAAAAGAAAGCTAATGAACTAATTTCATGCTATCTTTATTAACATACATGCTAATATCTTTCAAACAAGTTCCAACCATATAATTACAAATTAAGAGTAGAGAAAACATCCTAGCATCACAAATGAAGCCAAGAATAATAGAAACAATTTCCAAGTTGAAGTGTGTTGAGAAATACTTACATATTTCCAAGAAAATACTTAATTTTTATTTTTCTCCTTCAACTTTGCTCTCAACTCACTTTTGTAATTCTTTTGGTAACTTGAACTTATGAAAACAAAATGAAAAACAAAACCTTTTTTGTGCATTCACCCTTGGCTGAAACTTGTAAAAAAAAATCAAGATATTTCTATTTTTGTTTCAACAAATTAAATGGTAATTGACTTTAAGATTACTTATTTCAAATGATAATTTATCATAAAGTAAACTTTACAAGTGAACCAATAGAATCATGCCATTTCCTAATCAAAATCCTGAAAAAGATATTTATTATTTTAATTAATTTAATTATTTAACAATTAGACAATTAAACAATTAAATACAAATATCTTAAATATATGTATTATATTTACATTAAATATCTCAAATACATATATTAATGATATATGTATAATATCATAATTTGACAATTAATTAATGTGTATTTAATAATATCAAATATTAAATACAAATACAAATTAATTAGGAAATGATCATTAGGTCCCTACGCATGTATTTTTCATTTAACAGTTAAACGACTTATAAATAATCAGTATTACTCATAAAAGTTGCCTAGTGCTCTATGAGTATATTTCATTAGTGAGACTCTCTAGATTCAGGCATATCCATCACGAAATCAAATTTCGTGTTAATAATTCACCCATCCGTAAATTATGATGAACACGGATAAACTCTCTGAACCATACAGGTCGAGGTCATTACATACATATAATCCCTCCGTCACAGGTATCCGGATTATTCCAGAGATTTAGATACAAACGTCAAACCTCTATAGATATAATCACGTCGACATTTCTATTAGCAATCCCTTAATAACACTTAGAACTAATTTCTATAGTGTACCACGTGTTAGACAATTATGACCCATAGCATCACTATTTGTACAGATCATGGTGTTGTTGTATAAATTAACTATGTGACAAAGGAAATTGCTCTTTTATCATTTATAATTAGATTACCAAGATATATAAATGATAAAACGTCCTTATGATTAGTTCCGGATTGAGATGATATGAGATAGTATCAATCCACGAAGGTTTAATCATTAAATATCCCTAGTCGTAGTATTATCGAGATTGGACATCGATAATACAGAATAGACTAGTATTACACTTGAGCTCGTTGTGGGAGCATAACAACATAGTTCTCATATATTTGGGTATTGGATACTCATGCAAGTGTAATAGGAGGTTGTGTTTACCGATGGTACGGAAACAGCTTCGCTCTGGATAGACCCATCAGAATTCCATTGGTAGTATGACTATGTGTCTATGGAAGTCCGAATGAGGGTAGGTGTATTTGGTCTTAACCTGAGACTTGCACCGCTAGTACTTGTGACAATTAATATACTTTGGTTTTGGTCGTCCAGGGCTTTAACAGGTTCTGTGTACGCCTCTTCTGGATATATTGAGAATCGTAGTGTATTGGGTGTGATGTCAAGATGGAAGTATCACTCCAGTCATAATGGAGATGATGATCACGTAGGATACGGAACTGGTGCTCTTTTATTCTGCAGCTATCGGGATAATATGACTAGGTCATGTTTATCTGATTATAGAGACTAGTTACCAGAGATCCAATATGTGCTTCGTACGGGGCAGACACAATTCCAGCCCCAGGCCTAGCACGTGACATCCGATACTGGATCGCAATACGCAATACTACGTATACTACGCCTGATAAAGATTACATATTCCTTTAAGAATATTTCTGGATAATTGGGTAGGCACGATATTTTGCTAGAAGCCAACCATGTCTTGTAAATCTGTAAAAAAGTAGTACTAGGTACGTACGTTTTCGGATAGTCCGACGACCGGATTTACTGCCAACATATCCGGGGATCTCATGGGTCACTTCCCGAAGATTCACCGATGACGTATGACTCGCACATTATTAATCTGGGATTAATTGATAGAGAGAGAAAATTAATCTGGGATTAATTACAGAAATATTTTATCTGGGATAAAATATTATTTAAAGAGAGAGAACGATTAATTTGGAATTAATCGATAAAATAATATATTCGATATATTGTACGAAATTAGATTTCGACGCGGAATTAAAATTGGCTTTTAATTCGGGCAAACGAGTTAATTTAGAATTAATTCACTAGCGACGTGAATAGTAATTTTGATAGGCATAATTATTTAATTAATTTGATTTTATTACTTCGCAACGGAAAATTCGTTAATTCGGAATTAGCGAACCCGAGCCCGGGAGTGTTTGTGGGCCAACTCGTATTTCGAATTTAAGTGCGGCCCACAAGTCACATCAAGCGTTAAATCCCTAGTCAATCAAGTGATAGAAGTCACATCACTTTGAGTGAAGTGATGCTTGTCATCATTGATTGATGTGAATAGTTGATGGTAGTTGTTGAATGCATTTAATGCCATTTTTCCCTCACTTTTGCTTTTTGTTTTTTGGAAAAACAAATACAAAATGTGTAGAGATTTTGGTATATGTTTAATTAGGTTTTAAAAACCAAAATATAACCAACACAACACAATTCTTCTCTCTCTCTTCTCTTCTCCCATTCTCGGCCAATGGCCAATTTCTCTCCAAAAATTTTCCTTCAAAGCCGTGAACACCAAGGAGAAAGATAAGGAAGATTTGTGGCAAATCTTTCCAATGCTAGCACATAAAGAGTCATCCAGAGGTGATAGGGAAACAAACCATTGAGCATGGAATCTCATCTTAAAGCTTGGAGCTTGAAGAACAAAAATGGAGCACAAAAGAGGAGAAAGCCGAGAGCTTCATGGAGGAGCAAAAAGATTTTGTGTTCATCGTATCAAAATCCGATCAATGTAAGTATGATTCCACCATACTTCTTTGTTGTATTCACATGTTTAAATGCTTGAATCGATCTTGGGACTATAGTAGAAACCCAACAATGGTATCTTGAGCCTTGTTTAAGCATGAAAATGGATTTTTGGTAAAATTGGGTAAAATTGATTTGAGCATGTTTGGATGAAATTGATAGTTTGAATATGCTTGAATGATGATAACATAGTGTTATGCATGATCAATTTGATGAAAATTGAATTGGATCAAATTTTCCCTAATTAGTAGGCTTGGCCGAAAGTTGCTATTGCCCTAATGTCATGGTAATTTTGTTTTTTGAATCATTGGATGAGTTGAAATCACTTGGGATATGTTGATTTATGATTTAATTGGATTGAATTCGGAATCAGACAATAAAACCCTACAATTTTCGTGACTAGTAGCATGGAAAATGATATGATTTTTTGATTCAATTGTGTTGGACATGTGTTGATGATAATTAGCATGATTAATTATGTAAATTGGTGTTTTGGGAATATTAATTTGGTTAATTAATTATGGCTATACACTTTAGATTAATTTAATTATGAAATTTGGAATTTTGTAATTTAATTAATTATGCCAAATTTGGAATTGGGCATGTAAAGTTGTATTTGGGCTTTATGGGCTTGGTTGGGCCAAGTTTGGTTTAGGCTAATTGGTTGGATCCAATTGGGCCCAAAACCATTTCCATAAAGTACAAATATAATTAAATGGACCTTTAATATTTTAATTGGGCCTAATGGGCCTAAATTGATTTTTGGCAAATAAGGATGATTCCTTAATTGGGCTTTGGTATTTGGGTTTGACCCATATTGACCAAAGTCCATGCCTTAAGAAATTAATTGAAAGCCATTGGACTTTAATTAAATTGACATTGGATGTTAATTGGGCTTTGAGACCCGTAAAGATTAGATTTAGAATCTAATCGCAAATGCTCATTAATAAAGTGTAATTATTTAATTTGGAATTAAATATAGAATTAGTATTAAATACAAATTAAATTGGAATTAATGTTGTAGTTTAATATGATTCGAGAATTCGTACTTTGAGTACTTATTCTTAAAACGAGTCGGACTCACGTAAAATCAAATCATTGTTTGAACATTGGATGGTCATTAATTTCAGATTAATTAATTGGATTAGATTGATTGATAACATGTTTTGTGTGAATACATGGATGTGATGTATGAATAATGTATATCGGATGGATATTAGATGGGTGAGGACAATTTTGGAAATTGTTGTAATAATTTTAGAATTTATTAAATTGGACCTACGTGTCAGGCATATTACCTCTTGACTCTTTGTATTTTTCTTCTCACCTATTCCGCTTAATGTAAATGAGATTTCTTTAGAAGTGTTATGTAATTGGGTAGAAGTAATATTTGTGCTAGCGGGAGAGAGGAAATGGAGAGATTTGTTCTAGGAACAAAATGTGTTAAGTATCCATCCACATATCATTATTATTTTATTTATACGCGCCTTATTATGTTCTTAGAATGCATGTTTAAGGGTGTAAGATGATGAGACCTTAACAAAGATAATTAATTGGTTGCCAATTACGTGAAAAACCCTCAACATATATTAAGGGTTTTTCCTTCCATTGAATGATTCATTCTCAAGATCCAAGATTGGCATTGGTTTGTTGGCCAAAGTCAAGACCTTTTTCCATCGCGGATGTGTTTGAATCATGAAGGCTTTGTTCCATAACGGCGTCTTGTCCAAGTTGTGATTTGTTGGCAAAAGTCAAGATCACTTCTTGTCCATCGACATCGATTACGAAGCTTTCCAAAGTCAATGTGTCCGACTTAACTGGAATCATTAAGTTTGTTGTGCCAAAGCCAAGGCTTCATTGATTCAGAGGAAAAATGTTAGGCAATATATTAGATATATTGGCACAAATAAGATATATGTTTCGGACTTGGATGTCCACCTACTGGATCTAGGAATTGGATGAGATGCAATTGATCTTAGAGATCTACCTAGTTATATATCATACAGCTTGTTGGCTAAAGTCAAGGTTGTGTATTATTTAACGGGATCCTAGCCTACTAGGAAACAAGGTTTCCCGAGTACTCAACAGAGGGTTAGAGGCTCGCCGAAAAATAGTGGGAGGCAAATATTAAATTTGCAAATTCGTTTAGTTACTTGCCAATACGCGCTCATTACAAATTTTCCGTCGTTAATAAATAAATATTAGTTGGACTAATATCGTTGTTTTAATTAAAATAGTTGGACTGTATTCAAACTACTTCAAATTATAGTTGATTATATAATTGGATTATAGTAATCAATATATTTGAATTTAACTAATTAAATTATAGTTGATTATATAGTTAGACTATAGTAATCATTATATAAAATAATACCTAAAATCGTTGATTGGATAGTTGGACTATAGCAATCAAGATAACTGAAAGATTATCGTTTAAAACATAAACCTGGGTAAAATGTCTTTAAACGGCTTTAATTTTCAAATTGTGAATAAAACCTCAGGATAGTCCTGAGAACTGAGGAGTTACTTTATTTATAGAGAAACATCTCGGGCCTAAGCCCGGAGTTGAGCAAATAGTAGAACATGATCTATGGAAGATTCATGTGATGATAACTTTAGTGCTCAATCCATTAAGTTAGATGCAATGACACTTTAATTCCATCGTCAGACTTAAGGATTAGATCCTTGTACCATGATGATGAAATTAAGGATCTTCATAGATCTATTCTTAGATCTTAGAAGTACAAATTGCATAAGAAGCTCTTTCGCTCGTGTATGTTAGAGGGTACATCTGTCGAGCACTAGGTGTCGCAGATGATTGCTGACATCGATCAACTAGGTTAGTTAGGCATTACCTACGTGGCCGAGACTACCAAAGATTTGATCTTATAGTCTATACTCGAAAGCTGGGGCAGATTCATTGTGAACCAAAAGTAAACTCTTGGAGAGTTGATGGCTATGCTCTAGGAGGCAGAGCCAGAGCTTCTTACAAGGGGCAAATGCAAAATCATCACAGTCTTCTAGGAAGACAAAGGACATATCCCAAGATGTCTGCCTAAACTGTGGCAAACAGGGTCACTGGAAGCGTGACTGCCGTGTGGACAAGGCACACATGAAGGAAGTAAAGAGGGGCAAGGCTCCGACTATAAATATGTTTGTCATAAACATGTTCGCTACTAGTATTAAAATTGGATTTTAGATACTGAGTGTGGTACATAAATATGTACTGGTGTGCAGTATCTGCTGATTAGCAGGACACTGACTTCAGTTGAGATTTACCTGCGAGTCGGAAACGGGACGAGAGTCACTGTTTTAACCGTAGAAACCTAATTTTAGGAACTACTCTTCGGGTGAGTACTTAAATTAGGAAACTGTTATAATGTAACTAGTTTAACTAGAAACATTATCTCTATATCATGGTTTAATCTGTTGCGGATATACCTTTATATTCTAGAACACTAAAGTGTTTTATTTTATAAATATGATATTGAGATAAGCACATTAGATGTGAATAACAATATCTATATTTTGAATATAAATGAATCTCAAACATATAACATGACAAACAAATAGCTCAAACTGATTTAATCAGATGAGACTTATTTGTGGCATTGTTGTCTGGGACACATTAAACAAGACTCGTATATCCACACTTTCAAATAGTGGGTATTAGGACAGATTTGATTCTAATCAAATGAATGTCTACGAATCTAGTTTATTAGGCAAAATGCCTAAAACACTTTTTACTTGGTAAAAGTGCAAGTGCCACTGATCTGTTAGCCCTCGTTCATAGTGACGTAAGTGGGCCCATATCTAGCTAGGCTGGAGGTGGATATGAATACTTTGTAACCTTTACGGATGTGGCATCGCGTTATGGTTATGTGTTTCTTTTGAAACACGAATCGAAACTTTTGATTAATTCAAAGAGTTTTGACATGAAGTTGACAGACAGATCAGCTAAAGTATTAAAACATCATGATTAGACCATGATGGAAAATATTTAAGCAATCATTTTCTCAAATATTTGAAAGAGTATAATATTCTTTCATAGTGGACTCATCCCGGAACACCTCAATTGAGCGGTGTGTCTGAACGGAGAAACCGAACCTTGTTGGACATAGTAAGGTTAATCATGAGTCGCTCTGAGCTACCATTTTCCTTCTATGGATACACATTAAACAATGCAATACTTATTTTGAATAAGGTTCCATAAAAATCTGTTAGACAGACTTCATATTAGATATGAACAGGAAAGAAACCGAGTTTTCTCATTCCTGAAGATTTGGGAATGCTGGGCATATGTTTGGATGATACCAAACTAGAACCCAAATCGGATAAGTGCCTAAGTTGTGGGTTATCCTAGGGTAACCAAAGTATAGTACTTATACAACTCAGAAGAGAACAATTTAATTGTCGCTCTCCATGCAGTTTTCCTAAGAGGAATACCTATATGCAGTGGTAAGTGGGAGGAAGGTAAAACTCGATGAAAATCGGAGTAATACTATTCCAGGGACCGAGTCCTTAATGAAACACAAACAGTTCATCAAGGATGAAACTGTACCAATAATCTTCGAATACACAAGAACCGCGCAAGTCGGAGAGTCAAAAAACAACTTGGGAGGTATGGGTTTCTGATCTCACCTCGTAAAGATGTCAATCTTATTGAGGAATACGAACCGACTACGTATGAGGAAGTGATACAAGGTATCAACTCCCTATTATGGCAAAGTGCCATGATGTCCGAAATGGATTCCATATATACTAACCAAGTTTGGATACTAGTTGATGTACCAGAAGGCATTGTGCCTAATGGTACTATATAATTCTCAAGGAAGACATACATAGATGGCAGCATACCAATATACTAAGCTAGGCTTCTAGCGAAAAGTATCGTTATCAACATTGTGTCGATTACGACGAAACCTTTTACCTGTTGCAACGGTTAATCCATTTGGATAATTTTGCTAGTGCTGCATGTTTCATTTTTAAATATGACATTTGAATGCCAAAACGTTTTCCTTAACGGAAACCTTTTGGAGGATGTTTACAATATCCTGACGGTTTTATCGTCTAAAACAAGCAAACAAGGTTTTCAAGTTAATTCGATCCATGTATGGATTGAAGCAAGCATTGGGTTCTTGGAACTATCGTTTTGATGTAATGATAATAGTATATGATTTAATTCAAAACGAAAATGATTCTTGTGTATATAAAGAGGTTAGTGGGAGCGCACTGTCAGTGAATGTCCTAAATAATGATGTATATCATTTCTTGGAATGATATTCCAAATAATACAATCAGTGAAAGCTTGGCTTTCATGGAATTCTCCGTAGAATCTTGGGAGAGACAACCTTTATTCTATGAATAAAGATCTACTACTGGATAGATCTAAAAGTTATTAGCACTCTCCGAGAAATCGTACATTGAAATAAAATATGTACGCGACCTAGTATCTCATGTGCTTTGAGCATATGGAGTCATAATCAGGCCAATCCAAGTGATAGTCACTGGATTGATGTTAAGAACATCCTTAAGTCTCTTAGATGATCTAAGGATGCTTTCTTAAGCTATGGAGAAGGAGAAATTGAAGTGACTGGGTTCACTGTTGCAAGTTTCCTAACCGATAAAAATGACTATTAGTCATAATGACGGTACTATATAGTTTGAATAACGGAACAGTGAGTTGGAAATCTTCCAAGCAAGATATTCTTACCAAATAAACAACAAAAGCGGAATATTGCTGCAGCTGAGGCAGCAATTGAAGCCATTTGGATATTAATATCCTAATTGGATTAGGAATGGTTCTGTAGTAGCTGAGCTAGGCTACATCACAGGCTAAAAAAAATTAATAGTCTCATCAACGATCCAAGTATATACTTCAACTATTCATCTGATTCGTTCGGATCATACATCGTGGTGATGTGATGATCGTATAAATCGCATCAGATGATATATTGCAAATCCGCTGACGAAAGCCTTTTCTCAGCAGAAGTTTGAGCGACTCCATACATAGTTCAAGTGTAGGACACTTAAGTGATTGGCTATAGGCCAAGTGGGAGATTGTTGGACAATTATGACCCATAACATCACTATTTATATAGATCATGGTGTTGTTGTACAAATTAACTTTGTGACAAAGGAAATTGTTCTTTATCATTTGTAATTGGATTACCAAGATATATAATGATAAAAAGGTCCTTATGATTAGTTCCAGATTGAGATGAAAGAGCAGTATCAATCCATGAAGGTTTAATCATTAAATATCCCTAGTCGTAGTATTATCGAGATGGACATCGATAATGCGGAATAGACTTAGTATTACACTTGTGCGCGTTGTGGGAGCATAACGACATAGTTCTCATATATTTGGTATTGAATACTTATGCAAGTGTTATAGGAGGTTGTGTTTACCGATGGTACTGAAACAACTTCGCTCTGGATAGACCCCTCAGAATTCCATTGGTAGTATGACTATTGTAGGAGTTAATATATTCCCAAGATCAACAAATCAAGCATAAAAACGAGTATGAACACAACAAAGAGGTGCGGAATATACTCACATTGAATTCGGTTTTGATGAAATGAACACAAGTTGCGTTTTTTGCTTCCTCCAAGCTCACGGCAACAGCTCTCCAAGGCAGTGGGCTGCTCGGTTTGGGACTGGTTTGGTTCCTCCAAGAATCGGCCATGCATGACTCCATTGAAGCTCAAAGCTTCAAGCTCCAAAAATTAAATCCAAGCTCATGAAGACACTTCCCTATCACCTATGTATCACTCATGGTGTGCTAGCACTAAGTCTTCTTCAATTTGCTTCTCAAAAATTTCGGTGAAACCAGAAAAATCAAGAAGAAAATCGGCAGTCAAGCCGTGAAGAAGATGAGAGGAAAAGAGAGGGAAAATGAGGAAACCGTAATCCTTGCATGTAAGAGGAAAAGATTTAATATATATATTTTTATTTTCTTTACCAAGTAAATTAAATAGATATATTATAACTTTTAATTCAAAAGTCAAAAAATAAAGCAATAAAGCTTTCTCATTTCAACTTTTTACTTTAAGTCACATCACATCACTTTAATAAAGTGACATGTTGTCAAGTCACATCACTCAAAGTGACAATTGATTTGACGCTGATGTGACAACGATTTGATGCTTGATGTGACTCGCGTGCCGCGCTCGAATTCGAAATGCGAATGCGCTCGCAATCACTCTCGGGCTCGGGTTCGCTAATTCCAAATTAACGAATTTTCTGTCGCGTCGTAATTAATGATTACACCTAGCAAATCACTATTCACGTCGCTAACGAATTAATCTAAATTAATTCGTTCGCACCGAATTAAATCTAATTTTAATTCCGCGTCAAAATCCAATTTCGATTAATATATCGAATATATTAAATTTACCGATTATTCCAAATTAATCGTTCTCCTCTCTTTAACTATATTTATCCGGATAAAAATATCTCCACAATTAATCCCAGATTAATTTTCTCCTCCCTCATCGAATTAATCCCAAATTATTCTATCTCTCTCTTCTAATTAATCCCAGATTAATCAAAGTGCGAGTCATACGTCATCGGTGAATCTTCAGGAACCGACCCATGAGATCTCCGGATATGTTGGCAGTAAATACGATCGTCGGACTGTCCGAACACGTAATACACCTTACGTACGGTACCGATTTACAAACAAGGGTGTGTACAAACAAAGGTTGGCTTCTAGCAAAGCGCCATGCCTACCCAATTCTCCAGAAATATTCTTACAGGAATATATAGATCTGTATCAAGCGTAGTATAAACCGTAGTATTGGTGTATATTGGCCCAGTATCGGATAGTCACATGCTAGGGCTGGGCTGGATAAGTGTCTGCCCCCGTCCGAAGCACATGTCGGATGTCTGGTAACATAGTCTCTATAAATCAGATATTTATGACCTGGTCACAATATCCCGATGGTTGCACAACACTTAAGAGCACTAGTACCGTATCCTGCTTGACATCATCTCCAATATACTGAAGTGATACTTCCGTCTTGACATCACCACCCAATACACTACGACTCTCTGATAAACCCAGAAGTGGGGTACACAGAACCGGTTAAAGCCCTGTACCACCAGACCAAAGTCTACCGATTATCGCAAGTATTAGCGATGCAAGTCTCAGGTTAAGACTATACACAACTACCTTGATTTCGGCCTCCCATAGACACATAGTCATAATACCAATGGGATTCCGAGGGGTCTATCCAGAGCGAAGCTGTTTCCCGTACCATCGGTGAAACACGACCTCCTATCGCACTTGCATAAGTATCCAATACTTATATATATGAAAACTATGTCTGTTGTGCCCTCACAACGCACACAAGTGCAATACTAGCCTATTCCGCATTATCGATGTCCAGTCTTGATAATACTCCGGCTAGGGATATTTAATGATTAATCCTTCGTGGACTGATACTGTCTCATATCATCTCATCCAGGAACTAATCATTGGACCCTCTCTTCATTTATACATTTATAGTGATTTAATCACAATGATGAGAGTGCAATTTCCTTTGTCACATAGTTAATTTGTACAACAACACCGTGATCTGTACAATTAGTGACGCTATGGGTCATATTATCCAACAATCTCCCACTTGGCACATAGCCAGTCACTTGAGTGTCTAACACCCGAACTATGTACAATTTCGCTTAAATTGCTGAGGAAAGGTTTTCGTCAGCGGTTACTTAATTATCGTCTGACGCGATTTACACGATCATCACATCGCACGATGTAGATCCGAACGATCAGATGATATAGAAGTAATATATCTGGATCGTCGATGAGACCTTTAATTCTTTAGCCTGTGCTGACGCCTAGCTCAGCTGCTAACAGAACTATATCTAATCTAATTAGATTTATTATCGAAAATGGCTTCTATTGCTGCCTCAGCGGCAGCAATAATCCGCATTGTTGTTAATTCGGCAACAGTTATCTTGCTCGGAAGATTTCCAGCTCACTGTCCCAGTGTTCAAATTTATAGTACCGCAGTTTTAAACCGGTTTGGAAACTTGCAGCAGTGATCCCAGTCACTTCAAGTTCTCCATCTCCATATTTAAGACAACATCTTAGTTCTCTCAGATACTAACAGATGTTTCTTAATCTTCAATCCAGTGACTATCACTTGGATTGACCCGATTGTGACTCCATATGCTCAAAGCGTATGAGCCACCAATACAAGTACTTTTAAATGTACAATTTCTCAGAGAGTGTTACCAACTCCAAATCTAGCCCAGTAGATCTTTATTCCTTGAATAAAGGTTGTTACTCCCCCAGAATTCTACGGAGAATTTCTTATGAAAGCCAAGCTTTCACCGATGTTTTATGGGATTTTCACTGTCGAGAAGCGCATATTATCATTATTTTACATGACATTCATGTCAGTGCACTCCCCCCACTAACCTCCTTATATACACAAGATTATTTGTTTTTGAGTCAAATCATAAACCATTATGATTATTTCAAAACGTCAGTTCCAGAACCTTATGCTTGCTTCAATCCAAACATGGATCGAATAACCCGCAACCTGTTTGTCGGTTATACAAAATCGTCAGGATGTTGTAAGCATCCTCCAAAATGTTTCCTTTTCAGGAAAGCGATTTTGATCTACAACTGACACATTTCAAAAATGAAATATGCAGTTATCAACAAGCATCTTCAAAATGGATTTACCATGGCAACAGGTAAAAGGTTGAACCGTTATTAACACAATGTTGATACGATACTTTTCCGTCAAAAGCCCTGCTTTGTACGTTGGTATTTTGCCTTCCATGTATGTCTTCCTTGAAGACGTTAAATGTACCAATAGGCACAATGCCTTGTGGTACAACACTAGTAATCCAAAATAGTTGTTAAACATAAAATCCATTCCGGATTCATGGCACTTTGCATAATAGGGAGTCGATACCTCGTATCACTTCCTTGAAACGTAGTCGGTGGGTATACCTTAAAAAGATTAACATCTTTATGAGGTGAGATCAAAACCCATACCCCAGGTTGTTTTCTGACTCTATCCGATCTACGAGTGTCTTGTGTATTTGAAGATTAATGGTATAAGATTCATCATAGATGAACTATTTGTGTTCCATTACGGACTTCGTGCCTTGAACAATATTACTCTCCGATTTTCATCGAGTATCACTATCCTCCCACTTACCCACTGCAATATCGGTATTCCTCTCAGGAAAACCGCATGGTGAGCAACCATCACATTGTTCTCATGTGAGATTTATAAGTACTATACTTATGGTTTCCCTTAGGATAACCTATATTGGCACTTATCCCAATTTGGGTCCTTAGTTTGGTATCATCCAAACGTATGCCTAGCATACCCAAATTGTCAGGATGAGAAACCTCGTTTCTTTCCTGTTCATATCCTATACGATATCTGTCAAACAGATTTATATGGAACCTTATTTAAATAAGTTTTTGCACTGATAATACATATCCTTTAGAAGGAAATAGTAGCTCAGAGTGACTCGTGATTTAGCCTTATCATGTCTAACATGATTCAGTTAATCCGTTCGGACACCACCGTCTAACTGACGTGGTCTCGGGAGGAATCCTACATATGAAAGAATACTACCGTACTCTTTCCGTGGTTACGAACTTACTGCTTAAGTATTTTCCATTACGGCCTAACCGTGGCAGAATATACTATAGCCGATCTGTTTATTTACTTCGTGTCGAAACTTTAAAGTTTATGATTTGTGTTCTTCAAAAGAACACATAACCATAACGTGATGCACATCCGTTAGGTCACGAAATATTCATGTTCACATCTAGCCTAGCTAGATATGGGCCCACAAACTTCACCATGAATAGGGCTAACAGATCGGTGCCCTTTTACTATTACCAAGTAAATAGTATTTTTAGGTACTTTTACCTAATAAACTAGATTCGCAGACCTTATTTGAATAGTCAAATCAGTCCTAGTCCCCCACTCTTCAAAAGTGGTGGATATACGAGTCTAATTAAATTGTGTCCTAGACAACATGCACAATAAGTCTCTATTGATCAAATCAATTTGAGCTATTTATTTGTCAATTTATATGTTTGAGATTTTATTTATATTCAAAATATAAATTCTGTTATTTACATCTAATGTATTTATCTCAGTATCATCTTTATATAATAAAACACTTAGTGTTCTAATAATATAAGGTTTTAATCCGCAACGGATTAAACACTGATATAGAGATAATGTCTCTAGTCAAACTAGTTACATTATAACAGTTCCTAATTTAAGTAATACCGAAAGGGTAGTTCCTAAACTTAGGTATCTACGGTCGAAACAGCGACTTTCGTCCCTTTCCTTCCGATTCGCAGAGGAATCTCAGCTTGAAGTTAAGTATCCTGCTCAAAGCAGATTCTGAACATCAATAGATATATTTTATGTACCACACTAAGTATTTAAAATCTAATTTTAATACTAGCTGTGAACATAACTAAGACAAACATTTTCAAAGTAAGAGCTTTGCCCTTTCTTTAATTCCTTCGTGTCTGCCATATCCAAATGGTAGTCACTTTAGGATATGTCAATTACTTTTTCATATTTCAGAAACCTTAGGCCAAGCCTTGGGTTTTTTTAGAATATTGAAAGGATGTGCACCTCGTGCTACTTGCCCAATTGCAAACTTTGACTTTACATGAATAGTCAATTAATTCTCCAAGAATTATAATTGCAATTTTAATACTTCTTAAATCCAAAATTAGATTTATGACAAGTATATTAAATTAAGCATTAAAGTCATCATCACATAAATCTTCCAAAGATTTTATGCTCTACTTATCTTGCGTAATTTTGGGCTAAGGTATAATAAGGGTTTTAAAAATTTTTTTTTAATCAAATAAAGTAACCTATTATTTATTCCCAATTTGAAAATTAAATCATTTAAAATATTTTAATCACAGATTATATTTTAAATATCCAACTTTTCAATTTATCTTGATTACAATAGTCCAACTATTTAATCAACGATTAGTGGTACTTTTATATATTATAATATTATAATAGTCCACTATATAATCAAATATAATCCAATTAATTAACCTCAATTACATTGATTACTATAATCCAATTATAAATCAATTGTAAACTGAATTAATTAATTCAAATATATTGATTAATATAATCCAATTATATATAATCAATTATAATCCAGTCCAACTGTTTATTAAAACAACAATTTAAATATTAGTCTAACTAACATTTAATCTAATGACGAAATAATATAAATTGAGCGCGTATGGCGAGTAATTGAACGAATATTGCAAATTCCAATTCTTGCCTCCCACTATTTTTCGTCGAGCCTCTAACCCTCTGTCGAGTACTCGGGAAACCGTGTTTCCTAGTGGGCTAGGATCCCGTTAAATATCACATCATCTTGACTTTGGCCAACAAAATGGTATGATATTAACTAGGTAGATCTCGAAGATCAATTGGATCTCATCCAACTCCTAGATCCAGTAGGTGGACATCCAAGTCCCAAACTATAATCTTATATATGCCTATACATCGAATGTATACCCTAACCTTTTCCTCCTGAATCAACTAGGCCATTGGCTTTGGCACAACAAACCTAGTGATCCCAGTCAAGCGCGGACCCATTGACATGGTAATCAATGTCAATGGACAAGAAGTGGTCTTGACTTTGGCCAACAAACCACACTTGGACCCGACACCGATATGGAACAAAGCCTCGGATTAAAACACATCTTTGATGGACAAGGGCTTGACTTTAGCCAACAACCCAATGCCAATCTCGGATCTTGAGTAAGAATCACTCAATGGAAGGAAAAACACTTGATATTGAACGAGGGTTTTTCGCCGCGCGTGCATTATGCTACCAATTTATTATCTTTGTTAAGGTCTCATCATCATACACCCTTAAACATGCATTCTAAACACATAATAAAGCGCATATGAAATAAAATATAATGATATGCGGATGGATACTTTTACATTGATCCTAGATCAAATCTCTCACTTTCTCTTCTCTCTCCCGCTAGCACTTGTATTAATTCTACTACCGTTACACTACACTTCTGAAGAACAATCTTGTACATGGAGGGGAATAGGTGAGAAGAGAATACAAAGAATAGGAGATAAGGCTGGACACGCAGGTCCAATTTAATAAATCAAATTTATTACAATTTCCAAAATCGCCCCACCCACTAATATCCATCCGATATACATTATTCAAACATCACAACCATGTATTCATACAGCATGTTTATCAATCAATCAATCAAATTATTAATCTTGATTATTAGTGATCATCCAATGTTCAAACAAATATTTGATTTTGTTCGAGTCAAACTCGTATTGCGAAACACGTACTCAAAGTACGATTTCTCTACGAATTAAATTAAATTACATAATTAAATCCAATTTAATACGTATTTAATTCTAAATCATTATTTAATTCTAAATTAAATATTACACTTTTATTAACGAACCTTTACGACTTAAATTCCAAATTTAATCGCAACGGGTCTCAAAGCCCGATTAACATCTAATGTTTATTTAATTAAAGTCCATGGGCTTTTAATTAATTTCTATAAGGCATGGACTTTTGGTCAACTCGGGTCAAACCGAACAACCAAAATCCAATCCGAGAGTTACCCCATAAGCCTTTAAATTAATTTTGGCCCATTAGGCCCAATTAAAAAAATTAAGGTCCATTAAGTCATAATTGGACCTTTTGGATTCGGTTTTGGGCCTAATTGGATCCAACCAATTTTGGCCTAAACCCAACTTTGTTACAACAAAGGCCAAAGCCAATTACAAACCTAACAAGCCCAATTTCCAAAATCAAGCCCTAATTAATTAACTTATAAAATTCCAAATTTCACAATTAATTAACCTAAGTGTAAATACACAATCAATTACCCAATTAACATTTCTAAAACATCAATTAGCCTAATTAATCATGCACTTTAACATTAAATAGTGTCCAACACAATTTTATTAAATCAAACCCAATTTACATGCTTTCAAGTCTCGGCAATTAGGGGTTTTCATTCGATTCGGTTTCAATCCAATTGAGTCCACAATCATAATTTACCAAATCAATTCAATTCATCCAAATGAATTAAAACAAAAATCACAATGAATTTCATGTTCATTAAGATTCGGCCAGCCACTTTAAAAGGGAAAAATGGTTCCAAATCAAAATTCAATCCAATTGAACTTCAAAACAACATTACCCAATTGTTTTAAGTCATCCAATGATCAAACAAAACAAAATTACCAAGACATTAGGGTTATCCAATTTTCGGCCATGCCTCCAATTTGGGGAAAAATTGATCCAATCCAATTTTCTTGAAATTGATCACACACACATCTCATAAAACATGTTTTAAGCATACTTAAACATCAATTTAATTAAAACATGCTCAAACACATTTTACCCAATTTCAGTTACATGTTCAACCCTAAAGAATTGGGGAAAATTGATCCAATCCCAATTTTCTTGAAATTGATCATGCACAACTTCAATTAATCAACATACAAGCATACTTAATCAACCAATTCAACCAAATCATGCTTCAATTGATTTTGCCCAAAATAAAGTTTTGACCAAAATTTAGGGAAAATTGAATCCAATCCAATTTCATGAAATTGATCATGCACAATCTCAATTAAACATCATCCAAGCATGCTTGAACAATCAATTTAACCAAAACAAGTCAAATCGATTTTGCCCAAATAAACCCTAAATTTTTTCATGCTTGATAATAGCTCAAGATACCATTGTAGGAGTTAATATATGTCCCAAGATCAACAAATCAAGCATAAAAACGATTATGAAACACAACAAAGGAGGTGCGAAATATACTCACATTGAATTCGGTTTTGATGAAATGAACACAAGTTGCGTTTTTTCTTCCTCCAAGCTCACGGCAACAGCTCTCCAAGGCAGTGGGCTGCTCGGTTTGGACTGGTTTGGTTCCCTCCAAGAATCGGCCATGCATGGACTCCATTGAAGCTCAAAGCTTCAAGCTCCAAAATTAAATCCAAGCTCATGAAGACACTTCCCTATCACCTATGTATCACTCATGGTGTGCTAGCACTAAGTCTTCTCTTCAATTTGCTTCTCAAAAATTTCGGTGAAACAGAAAATCAAGAAGAAAATCGGCAAGTCAAGCCGTGAAGAAGATGAGAGGAAAAGAGAGGAAAATAGGAAACCGTATCCTTGCATGTAAGAGAGAGAAAAGATTTTAATATATATATTTTTTATTTTCTTTACCAAGTAAATTAAATAAAAGATATATATAACTTTTAATTCAAAAGTCAAAAAATAAAAGCAATAAAGCTTTCATCATTTCACTTTTTTACTTTAAGTCACATCACATCACTTTAATAAAGTGACTGTTGTCAGTCACATCACTCAAAGTGACAATTGATTGACGCATGATGTGACAAACGATTTGACGCTTGATGTGACTCGCGTGCCGCGCTCGAATTCGAAATGCGAATGCGCTCGCAATCACTCTCGGGCTCGGGTTCGCTAATTCCAAATTAACGAATTTTCCGTCGCGTCATAATTAAATGATTACACCTAGCGAAATCACTATTCACATCGCTAACGAATTAACTCTAAATTAATTCGTTCGCCCGAATTAAAATCTAATTTTAATTCCGTGTCAAAATCCAATTTCGATTGATATATCGAATATATTAAATTTACCGATTAATTCCAAATTAATCGTTCTCTCTCTTTAACTATATTTTATCCGAGATAAAATATCTCCACAATTAATCCCAGATTAATTTTCTCCCTCATCGAATTAATCTCAGATTAATCTATCTCTCTCTTCTAATTAATCCAGATTAATCAAAGATGCGAGTCAGTCACGTCATCGGTGAATCTTCAGGAACCGACCCATGAGATCTCCGGATATGTTGGCAGTAAATACGATCGTCGGACTGTCCGAACATGTAAGTACCTCGTACTACGTTTATACCGATTTACAAGACAGGTTGGCTTCTAGCAAAGCGCCATGCCTACCCAATTCTCCAAAAATATTCTTACAGGAATATATAGATCTGTATCAAGCGTAGTATACCGTAGTATTGTGTATATTGGCCCAGTATCGGATAGTCACGTGCTAGGGCTGGGGCTGGATAAGTGTCTGCCCCGTCCGAAGCACATGTCGGATGTCTGGTATAATCGGATATTTATGACATGGTCACAATATCCTGATGGTTGCGCAACACTTAAGAGCACTAGTACCGTATCCTGCGTGACATCATCTCCAATATAACTGAAGTGATACTTCCGTCTTGACATCACACCCAATACACTACGACTCTCTGATAAACCCAGAAGTGGTGTACACAGAACCGGTTAAAGCCCTGTACCACCAAGACCAAAGTCTACCGATTATCGCAAGTATTAGCGATGCAAGTCTCAGGTTAAGACTATACACAACTACCTTGATTTCGGCCTCCCATAGACACATAGTCATAATACCAATGGGATTCCGAGGGGTCTATCCAGAGCGAAGCTGTTTCCCGTACCATCGGTGAAACACGACCTCCTATCGCACTTGCATAAGTATCCAATACTTATATATATGAGAACTATGTCGTTGTGCCCTCACAACGCACACAAGTGCAATACTATAGCCTATTCCGCATTATCGATGTCCAGTCTTGATAATACTCCGGCTAGGGATATTTAATGATTAATCCTTCGTGGACTGATACTGTCTCATATCATCTCAATCCAGGAACTAATCATATGGACCTCTCTTCATTTATACATTTATAGTGATTTAATCACAAATGATGAGAGTGCAATTTCCTGTCACATAGTTAATTTGTACAACAACATCGTGATCTGTACAAATAGTGACGCTATGGGTCATATTATCCAACCTATGTGTCTATGGAAGTCCGAATGAGGGTAGGTGTATTTGGTCTTAACCTGAGACTTGCACCGCTAGTACTTGCGACAATCAATATACTTTGGTTTTGGTCGTCCAGGGCTTTAACATGTTATGTGTATTCCTCTTCTGGGTATATTGAGAATCGTAGTGTATTGGGGTGTATGTCAAGATGGAAGTATCACTCCAGTCATAGTGGAGATGATGATCACGTAGGATACGGAACTGATGCTCTTTTATGCTGCAGGTATCAGGATAATATGACTAGGTCATGTTTATCTGATTATAGAGACTAGTTACTAGAGATCCGATATGTGCTTCGTACGGCACAGACACAATTCCAGCCCCAGGCCTAGCACGTAACATCTGATACTGGATCGAAATACGCAATACTACGTAGACTACTACGCCTGATAAAGATTACATATTCCTTTAAGAATATTTCTCGAGAATTGGGTAGGCACGGTGCTTTGCTAGAAGCCAACCATGCCTTGTAAATCGGTAAAAACGTAGTACTAGGTACGTACGTGTTCGGATAGTCCGACGACCGGATTTACTGCCAACATATCCGGGGATCTCATGGGTCGCTTCCCAAACATTCACCGATGACGTATGACTCGCACATTATTAATCTGGGATTAATTGATAGAGATAGAAAATTAATCTGGGATTAATTCGGAGATATTTTATCTTGGATAAAATATTATTTAAAGAGAGAGAAAATTAATTTGGAATTAATCGATAAAATAATATATTCGATATATTATACGAAATTAGATTTCGACGTGAAATTAAAACTGGATTTTAATTCGGGCAAACGAGTTAATTTGAATTAATTCACTTCGATGTGAATAGTAATTTTGCTAGGCATAATTATTTAATTAAATTTGATTAATTACGTCGCAACGGAAAATTCATTAATTCAAAATTAGCGAACCCGAGCCCGAGAGTGTTTGCGGGCCCACTCGTATTTCGAATTTAAGTGCGGCCCACAAGTAACATCAAGCGTCAAATCACTAGTCAATCATGTGATGGAAGTCACATCACTTTGAGTGAAGTGATGCTTGTCATCATTGATTGATGTGAATAGTTGATGGTGGTTGTTGAATGCATTTAATGCCATTTTTCCCTCAATTTTGCTTTTTGTTTTTTGGAAAAACAAATACAAATATGTAGAGATTTTTGTATATGTTTTATTAGGTTTTAGAAACCAAAATATAACCAACACAACACAATTCTTCTCTCTCTATTCTCGTCTCCCATTCTAGGCCAAGGGCTAAATTTCTCTCTAAAAATTTTCCTTCAAAGCCGTGAGCACCAAGGAGAAAAGATAGGAAGATTTGTGGCAAATCTTTCCAATGCTAGCACATAAAGAGTCATCCAAATGTGATAGGGAAACACTCCCTTGAGCATGGAATCTAATCTTAAAGCTTGGAGCTTGAAGAACACAAATGGAGCACAAAAGAGGGGAAAGCCGAGAGCTTCATGGAGGAGCAAAAATATTTTGTGTTCATCGCATCAAAATCCGATCAATGTAAGTATGATTCCGCTATACTCTTTTGTTGTATTCACATGTTTAAATGCTTAAATCGATCTTGGGACTATAGTTGAAACCCAACACCACGGGCCCATGGATTTAACAGATTGCTAATTCTATATAAATACCTATGCCCTGTACACAGAACTGAAGGATCCTTTCTTGATACACACATGATATCCTGAGCATCAGTTCACATCCAATGAACATGCGGAGGTCTGTTCTAAATAGATCAGTGACGTGGCTGCCTCTAAGTGTTGAGGATAACTCATATATCCACAGTGGTATTGTTGGTAAATTCTAAGGTCCCAAGATCAAATCAAGACATGAAATTATGTGTGAACACATCAACGGAGGTAGCGGAATACTCACATTGATCGGTAGAGTCGATTTGGAGACGATTCAAGCCCAAAACGCACTGCCTTGGTAAGCTTACTGCAACCAGTCCATGCTCACTGCAAAACAAATTT
>SKCR01031361.1:0-16382 GCA_019454045.1 Zanthoxylum bungeanum | reverse complement strand
AATATGCCTTAAACCATTACATCCATAACTGGTTTTAGGGCATACTCTCTAACAAACTCCCACTTGCACTAAAGCCAGTTGTTATGATACCCAATGCCCATCTTCTCAAGATGACGCTCCAATTGTTCTTGGCTCATTGGCTTTGTGAGTGGATCAGCCACATTATCAGCTGAAGGTGTTTTCAGAATGGCTATCTGCCCATCTCCAACATATTCTCTTAGTATGTGATACTTTCTTTGAATGTGTTTGGATTTCTGGTGCGACCTTGGTTCCTTGGCCTGTGCTATAGCCCATTGTTGTCGCAGTTCAAAGGGAACGCTCCTTCAATGGTTGGAACCACACCTAGTTCTGTAACGAACTTCTTATCCAAACTGCTTCTTTATGCTTCTGAAGCTGCTATGTATTCTGCCTCAGTAGTGGAGTCTGCAATAGTGGATTGCTTGGCGCTTTCCAACTAACTGCTCCTTTTACATAAGAATACGAATCCAGAGGTGACTTATAATCATCAGTATCTGTCTGAAAGTCCGAGTCCGTAAACCCTTCCACTTCAGTTCTGGTGATCCGTAAGTCAGTATCATATCCTTAGTTCTTCTTAAGTACTTGAGGATTGCCTTGACTGATCCAATGATTTTCTCCTGGATCGGACTGGAATCTGCTTGTTATACTAACAGCAAATGTGATATCCGGTCTTGTACATAACATGGCATACATGAGACTACCTATGGAGAAGCATATGGTACTTGACTCATGCGTGCTCTTTCTTGAGGTGTCTTGGGACTCATCGATCTAGATAGATGAATTCCATGCCTACAAGGCAACAAACCTCTCTTAGAGTCTCACATATTGAATCTCTTGAGCACTTTTTCTATTGTTAGGTGCCTCTCCCAAGTCTTTCATTGAGAATGTTTGGATAACCATACTTTGACTGAAGTCATCATAGCGACATCATTTCCTAATAGTAATATGTCATCCACATATAATATTAAGAACGTTATGGCGCTCCCACTGACCTTTTTGTAAACACAGGGCTCATCCACATTTTTGATGAAACCAAACGTTTTGATCGCATCATCAAATCGTAGATTCCAACTCCTAGATGCTTGCTTAAGACCATATATAGATCTTTGCAACTTACATACTTTATGACTATCACATTTAGATGTAAAACCTTCTGGCTGTTTCATATAAATTTCTTCCTCAAGAAATCCATTTAGAAAAGCTGTTTTTACATCCATTTGCCAAATCTCATAGTCAAAGTAAGCTGCTATAGCTAAGAGAATTCTAATGGATTTTAGCATAGCTACTGGCGAAAAGGTCTCCTCATAATCAATGCTTGTTTCTGAGTATATCCTTTTGCCACTAGTCTAGCTTTATAAGTCTCAACTTTTCCATCCTTTCCAATCTTTCTCTTGAAGACCCATTTACACCCAATAGGACCAATTCCTTCAGGAGGATCAACAAGTGTCCATACTTGATTAGAATACATGGATTCCATTTCAGAATTCATAGCTTCAAGCCATCTAGAAGAGTCAATGTCTGACATTGCTTCTTCGTAGTTTCTTGGGTCATCAACATGAACCGCTTCACCAATCATAAAAGATTCAAAATCTTGTTGATTGACTAGGGTATATCTCAATGGCAAGCGAGATTCCCTAATTGATCTACGAAGTGGTTGTGTTTCTTGAGATGCTTCATGTTCTACTTGTTCTGGTTCCTTCTGAGTTGAGTCAATTCGTTTTCCAGAATTCTCTTCTTGAGAGACTTCCTCATCTAGGTCAACTTCTTTCCCAATACTTCCCTCTTGAACCAAACGATCCTCAAGGAAGGTAGCATTCCTACTAACCACTATCTTGTGATCAGAGGGAATGTAGAAGTAATATCCCATAGAATCTTGGGATATCCTATGAATTGAGCTTTTTCAGATCTTGAGTCTAGCTTTTCTGTAAAGACTTTCCTTACATAAGCTGGACTACCCCAAATCTTCAAATATCCTAAATTAGGACGTTTCCCATACCATATCTCATATGGGGTTTTAGGAGCGGATTTGGTCGGAACTCTATTTAGAACATGCAAGGCTGTTTGGAGAGCATATCCCCAAAAGGACGTCGGTATATCAACAAAACTCATCATGGAACGTACCATATCCAATAGGGTACGATTTCTCCTTTCTGAGACACCGTTATGCTGAGGTGTGTAAGGAGGTGTTACCTGTGACACTATTCCATGTTCCTTGAGATAATCTTGAAATTCAGTACTTAAGTATTCTCCTCCACGATCAGCTAGTAGATTTTTAATACTTTTTCCTAATTGGTTTTCTACTTCATTCTTATACTCTTTGAACTTTTCAAAAGTTTCTGACTTATGTTTCATTAGGTACAAATACCCAAATCTGGAACAATCGTCAGTGAAAGTAACGAAGTATTGAAAACCACCTTTGGCCACTATACTAAGTGGGCCACATACATCAGTATGTATGAGTTCCAAGGTTTCTTTGGCTCTTTCGTTTTGTCCTACAAAAGGTGATTTGGTCATTTTTCCTTTGAGACATGATTCGCAAGTTGGATAAGGTTCTAAACCTAATGAAGGAAGTAAGCCTTCCTTCTCCAATTGTGAAATTCTTTTCTCTCCAATATGACCTAATCTTAAGTGCCAAAGGAATCTTGAATTAGGATTATCTCTTGGTCTTTTTGTTGTTATTGTATTTAATTCTTTGTTATGGTTCTCATTCATTTGCAAGACATACAATCCATTTTCTTTTAGTGCAACACCAACAAATTTATTCAGATAATAAATATTGCATTTCTCATTGATAAAATGAAATTCATAATTACATTTTGTCAATATTGGAATGGAAACAATGTTTCTTATTGCACTAGGAAAATGTAAGACTTTATCTAATAAAATTAAATGTCTTGATGGCATAGGAAGTTGACACGCCCCTACGTTGGTTTGCAGAGACAAGTTCTCCATTCCCAACTTTCAGGACCACTTCTCCTTCCTTAAGTAACATCTTACTCTTTAGAATATGCGGAGACATACAAATATGTGATGTCGCAGCAGAATCTAAAATCCATGAATGAGATATGGAACTTATTCCAAGATCCATTTCAATAACAAAGAACGAGGACGTACCTTCCTTTTGCTTTTTCAAGCTCGCAAGGTATTGAGGACAATTCCTCTTCCAATGTCCTTTCTTCTTGCAATAGAAGCACTCATTTTGAAAATTGGGGCCAGTGAGTTTATCTTTGTCAAGTATTGATTTTATTGGATTCATTTTGTATCACGTACTCTGTTGAAAACACGAGTTTGTTACTAATTTGTAATAAGTAATTAAACAAAATTTAAGGTCTTTTAAATAATGTTGCTCCCACTAATTTTAGTCGAATTCCACACTCCCCTATGCAGAAAACGGAAATATTGTTGGAAATATTTCTAGTGGGATGTCGAGTTCTCATTGTTAATGTCATGCCTCACCTAATGGGTTTTGGCACTTCATTTCCAATGAGTCAAAACTCCTTTTGTTTGTATCTCTATACAAGGCTCGACTTTCCACCTCTAGCGAACAATGTCTCACCTAATGGGTTTTGACATCTTCACTAGTTAAGCTAGACCAACACCTTTCGTCACGTAACACATGTGATTGGCCCTCACCTAATGGGTTTTGGGTTTTGCAATCATTAGGCTACATATACGAACAGTCAAATAGTACTTAAACATATAAGGGTCCCTCACCTAATGGGTTTTGGGATTACCAAATATATTCAGTGGACTATTTGATTGTGTTGGAAGGTAATGCTTAATATTCATTCTTGGGAAAAATTATAATTATTCATATCTTATATGATTTAGGTCTTTCTTTTAGTGTGCCTTGATGTCTTTGTATCTTATACTTTCATCATGCACAAGCACATTTAGCATAACTTTTATGTTTGGCTCTAGACGAGAGGATCCTAGTCTCTTATTAACACTTTAATAAGACTGTTTCATTTGGTTTAAGACAATCCTTCACAATTCGGTAACTAGAGAAAAAACTCCCAGAAGATGAGGGGGGTCCGGTGTGACCACTTAAGTCCCTACCTTCTTAGGCTCTTATCGCCTTGGTGACAGAGTTCTCTTTAGTACCTCTTTGTTCGAGAAGGTCTTAGGCTTTCTTGGCTTGAATAATCCTATATACTAATCTTGAAACTTTTAAAAGATTATACTTTGATTATCAATTAATATTTTAATCATATTAAATAATTAAAAGATATAATCAAAGTTGTATTAGGATTCTTGTTTTAATTTTAATCCAATTAAAATTTTATATGGGTTTAACTTCCTAAGAAGTTATTTAGTTCAAAACTAGCAACAACTCAATTTCTATTAGAATTTTTCCAAAAACAATTTTAATGAAAATAGAATTCTAATCATACTCAAATTTTAATTCTGGAATTTTTGTAAAATATTTGTAATTTCAGAAATTACAATTTCACCTCTGATCGTTTTGGGTATTTACAATAAATCCCTAAAACTTTCAGAATTTTACAAATTGGTCATGCGGAGTCTGCCAACCTGAATTTTCAGGTTCTGTCCAACAGATGTTTTGCGTAGCAGACGACCTTTCCGAATTCCAATTGAGTTGAAATTTTACAGAGTCGTTAATCCATATGTCTAGTGTCTCCACAAAAAATTTCAGCCAAAAATAACGATTTTATCAACAAAAATAATAGCCTAACCGAACAGCTCTCATTAGGATCCATATACATGCTTTAATTTGTTTTCATCAAAACGACATAACCTCAAAGCTCTGATACCACTGTAAGGTTTTGGGGTTAGCGCGGAAGCATCCATGTGACTGGATTTAAAATTTTCTTCCAAAACCACTTTAAAGATCGTGGTTATGTCGTTGTTGATGTAAACAATATACTATTTAAATTAATCTATATTAATTTAACATGCATGTAATAAATAATTTTATTTATCAACATAAATAAAATTTACTGATAATAAAACATACCTTTATGTGCTTATTATCTTTTCGAGCCTTTTGAATATCCTCCTTGATTTTTTCCTTGTTGTAGTGCACCAAGCGTTGCACCTCTAGTTGGCACACTAGCTCTCCTCTACGAACAAATCGCTCCCACTATTGAGAACAAAAGAAACCCTTTTCTTTCTAGGATGTTTGAAGTCTTTAGGAATAAATTGGAACTATTCCAATAGAGAGATAAAAATTCTTCAATTGCGCATATATATACACGCAACTATTGCTTATAAAACAGCACCAAAAACAACTTGCTTGTTTTATTACATGCGCTGCTTATATATATATATTCATGCAACAATGAATTGCCTTCTCCTTTATTCAACGTGAGAAACATTTTTCTTCTTCTTAAAACAACAATCAAATTGTTGCTATATTTATATATATATATATTATATATATATACCTTACGTAAAATGGCATATATATTATATATATATCATATATATATATATAAAAGCAACGTTGAACATCAATTGCTTGTGTGTATATATATTATTCTTAAGCAAGCTATTACAACAACAAACAATTGCTTTTGTAATTCTTGTAAATATATCAACAACAACACTTGCTGTGTGTATATATATTTATCTGCTTGCATGCAACCTACAGCAAAAAAAAAAACTTTTTATTTGTTTATTGCTTATGTTCATATATATATAGGCAACAACCAATTGTCACCTTCAACTTCAACAAGAAGTTTTCATTCAACTTCAACAAGAAGTACTTCTTGAATAACAAGTCCTTCTATAAGAAGTTTTGCCTCAACTTCAAAAGGAAGTTTTGCCTCAACTTCAACAAGAAGTTTTGCATCAACTTCAACAAGAAGTTTTTCCTTTCAACTTGTACAAGAAGTTTTAATTGTATCTCAATACAATAATGTCAATCAAATATCTCTCCAAATCAAATTTGGTCTCTTAAAGATTCTTTCCAAAAAAAATTAGGATACTTAATCAAATTAGGAATCCTAATTAAATAATGACTTCCATATTTAATCTTAAATAAGACTCTAATTAATTTGGGTGCTAGCCCACTAAATTAAAGTCCAATAGAAATATTATTTTGGCATAATAATTAATTAACAATTAATTAATTAATTCAACTTACTTAATTTTAATTAACAATTAATTAAAATTACATTTAATTTATTTAATATAAATATCAAATATTAATTAAACAATTAAATCTTATTTTATATTTCGAATTTATTAATCAAATTAATATTTCCGAAATATCTCGAATATCCTAATCCAATTAGGAAATGCCAAAATGATCATTTATTAACTTTTAATAAACATCCTCGAATTTGTAACATAGACGAGAACTATATTGTGCGACCGTCCTAGGTTCATTATCGAGTAGCAGTGGAATAATATTAACTCTTTAATATTTCATCTCTATGATATTCCACAGACCATGGGTAATCGCCTAGCAGCAAGCCATGGCCCCTAGTCGATAAATGAAGTGGGAAAACATATGAACCTGTTAGAATACACTTCGAACATGTCATCTCATTCCTTCCGATATTTATGTTTCTTATCGAGTCTGGATCATGGTAAGGTCAAATCCTTATACTCGACATATCTTTAAACTTTATCTTGTGGATTGATATCTCTAAGATATCGACTGCTTTGGCCAAAGACATATCCACAACTTTAAGTTTCCTTGAAACATCTATAACTTTAATTATCAAAGTTAGGATCCCATCTTGAAGCATACGTGACTTCGTACGTCAATCGCTCAAGGCCATCTAGCATTTATTCAAAGGACGTGGATAGTCGAATGAGGATATACTAGTGAACCAAGAGTATTATCGCACAAGTCATCATATGATCTCAGGTCAGAGGATATAATGACACTAATGTATTATTACGAAGATCAATGACCTTAGATAATATTACCATGTGATCTTACGCTTCTGTGGTCGTGTTCGATATTTCATTCTACTAATGAAACATCTATTGTCTGTGTCCTTATGATATGAGACTCATCATCCATTCTATTAACATCATATGTCAATCTAGGCGACACACAACAATATTGGTCAAGTGATATATTATTGTCCTGTATAACAATCACATTTTACCAAGAACTTAATTTGAGACATATATAAATATCGTTGACTCTCATAATCGCAAACGTCTTTTGGATTAACGATATTCATCTGACATAATGTCTCAGGACATACACATAAAATATGGATGTAATAATGTGTAGTTAACAAATGCCTTTTATTAATAAATAATAAACTATATTACAAACAATATGCCTTAAACCATTACATCCATAACTGGTTTTAGGGCATACTCTCTAACAAAACTCCCACTTGCACTAAAGCCGGTTGTATGATACCCAATGCCCATCTTCTCAAGATGACGCTCCAATTGTTTCTTGGCTCATTGGCTTGTGAGTGGATCAGCCACATTATCAAGCTGAAGGCTGTTTTTTCAGATTGGCTATCTTCCCATCTCCAAAACATTCTTCTCTAGTATGTGATACTTTCTTTGAATATGTTTGGATTTCTGGTGCGACCTTGGTCCTTGGCCTATGCTATAGCCCCATTGTTGTCACAGTTCAAAGGGAACGCTCTTTCAATGGTTGGAACCACACCTAGTTCTGTAACGAACTTCTTTATCCAAACTGCTTCTTTCGCTGCTTCTGAAGCTGCTATGTATTCTGCTCAGTAGTGGAGTCTGCAATAGTGGATTGCTTGGCGCTCTTCCACACCTAGTTCTGTAACGAACTTCTTTATCCAAACTGCTTCTTTCGCTGCTAAGATGCATTGGAAGTCCCCCCAGCATTTGAAAACATGGTTTGGAAATTATCTTGAGCTAGAGTTATTTCATATGAACTTCTAGATATTCCTCAATGTCCCGGCTATTATTCACGGAACGTGAATGCTTCCGGAAGAAATCGAAGAATTTCTTGGGAATCCTGCAAGATCCATTGTTTGTGTGTTTAACATAAGTGTGAAATTAATTATCAATGTTGAAACTCCACTTTTTATTCAGATTCACGACATACAATGTTTAGAGCCTAATATTTGTATTATCCACGTCCTTAGGTTAAACCTACTGACTGAAGTCAGCACTGTGGATTTGGGAAACCTTTGCCTGATTATTAAAAAAATGACGTTTTGACTTTCCTTCTCATCCAAGGTGCATTGGTGGTGTTAAATCCATTACATCAGAAAATTCAACAGTGGCAGAGATTAGCTTGTCACAGGAAATGATACTTTAAAATTGGGCGCTGGCTTGGCAATGAAGAAAGAATAATGACACTTATAAATTGTTAGAGAGTATGCCCTAAAACCAGTTATGGATGTAATGATTTAAGACATATGTGTAATATAGTTTATTATTTATTAATAAAAGACATTTGTTAACTACACATTATTACATCCATATTTTATGTGTATGTCCTGAGACATTATGTCAGATGAATATCGTTAATCCAAAAGACGTTTGCGATTATGAGAGTCAACGATATTTATATATGTCTCAAATTAAGTTCTTGGTAAAATGTGATTGTTATACATGACAATAATATATCACTTGACCAATATTGTTGTGTGTCGCCTAGATTGACATATGATGTTAATAGAATGGATGATGAGTCTCATATCATAAACACACAGATAATAGATGTTTCATTAGTAGAATGAAATATTGAACACGACCACAGAAGCAAAAGATCACATGGTAATATTATCTAAGGTCATTGATCTTTGTAATAATACATTAGTGTCATCATATCCTCTGACTTGAGATAATATGATGACTTGTGCGATAATACTCTTGGTTCACTAGTATATCCTCATTCGACTATCCATGTCCTTTGAATAAATGCTAGATGGCCTTGAGCGATTGACGTATGAAGTCACGTATGCTTCAAGATGGGATCCGATAACTTTGATAATTAAAGTTATAGATGTTTCAAGGAAAACTTAAAGTTGTGGATATAAGTCTTTGGCCAAAGCAGTCGATATCTTAGAGATATCAGATCCACAAGATAAAGTTTAAAGATATGTCAAGTATAAGGATTTGACCTTACCGTGATCCCAGACTCGATAAGAAACATAAATATCGGAAGGAATGAGATGACATGTTCGAAGTGTATTCTAACAGGTTCATATGTTTTCCCACTTCATTCATCGACTAGGGGCCATGGCTTGCTGCTAGGCGACCCATGGTATGTGGAATATCATAGAGATGAAATATTAAAGAGTTAATATTATTCCAATGCTACTCGATAATGAACCTAGGACGGTCGCACAATATAGTTCTCGTCTGTGTTACAAATTCGAGGATGTTTATTAAAAGTTAATAAATGATTATTTTGGCATTTCAGGATATTTCGGAAATATTAATTTGATTAATAAATTCGAAATATAAAATAAGATTAATTGTTTAATTAAATATTTGATATTTATATTAAATAAATTAAATGTAATTTTAATTAATTGATAATTAAATTAAATAAGTTAAATTAATTAATTAATAGTTAATTAATTAAATGCCAAAATAATATTTAATCTATTGGACTTTAATTAGTGGGCTAGCACCCAAATTAATTAGAGTCCTATTTAAGATTAAATAGGAAAGTCTTTATTTAATTAGAATTCTTAATTTGATTAAGTATCCTAATTTTATTTTGGAAAGAATCTTTAAGAGACCAACTTTGATTTGGAGAGATATTGGATTGATTTTATTGTATTAGGATACAATTAAAATAATTCTTATGCTAATATATATATATATATACCACACACACAACCACACACATTAACTTTAAAGGCAAAACTTATTGTAGAAGGACTTGTTATTCAAGAAGTACTTCTTGTTGAAGTTGAAGGAAACACTTCTTGTTGAATTTGAAGGTGACAATTGGTTGTTGCCTATATATATATGAACATAAGCAATAAACAAAAAACAGTTTTTTTTGTTGCTGTAGGTTGCATGCAAGCAGATAAATATATATATACACAGCAAGCGTTGTTGTTGATATATATTTACAAGAATTACAAGCAATTTAATTAATTGTTTTTGCAAAAACGTTGCTCACGTTAGTGGCAATTGATTGTTGATAAAAGTGGCAATTGTTGCCTGAAGTATATAAGCACATGCACACGCTGGTGCTGAAGTAAGATGCAATTGATGTCAAAATGGTTGACGTTGAATGTGTATATAAGTGCGCAAAGACAGTAAGTTTTTGACATAATATACATTCATGCAAATGACGTGTCTTGCAATTAAATCTCTCTATTGGAATAGTTCCAATTCGTTCCTAAAGACTTCAACATCCTAGAAAAGAAAATAGTTTCTTTTGTTCTCAATAGTGAGAGCGGTTTGTTCATAGAGGAGCGTTAGTGTGCCAACTAGAGGTGCAACGCTTGGTGCACTATTGCGAGGGAAAAATCAAGGAGGATATCCAAAAGGCTCGAGAAAGATAACAAACACATCGATGTATGTTTTGTTATAAGTAAATTTTATTTATGTTGATAAATAAAATATTTATTGCATGCATGTTAAATTAATATAGATTAATTTAAATAGTATATTGTTTACATCAACAACAACATAACCACGATATTTAAAGTGGTTTTGGAAGAAAATTTTAAATTCCAGTCACATGGATGCTTCCGCGTTAACCCCAAACCTTACATAAATCCCTCATCTGCTCCTGGTGGGATATTTAGAGAACAATTGTCAGAGCAGTTGCTTCGAGATGGTATGAATGAATTTTTGTGTTCATAACAATTGTTTCTTCATTTACTTCTGATAGTCTTCATTCTTCTGGAAGATGAGACATGTTTATAAAAACTCCCAGGTTTCATTTTTGCAATTGTCTATGATAATATTAAAATTTAAACCTCTTTCAAAAGAATGCAAATAATTCCTTGCTTATCTGCCAACTTTTAGTAGTATATAGTAGTTTTAGTAGTACATAGAATTACTTTGTTTATGAGATTTTACTGTCAATCTATATTCCACCTCTCTTCTATCATTTAATCATTGCATAAATATAATTATTTTATAGTAGTTTATGAGGTCTATTACTTCAGTCAACTGCTTTCCTAGATTATTTGTTAGCCATATTCAATTTTCATTGTTTTTATGTTTAGATAAATGTTAGTGTGAAGCTTAGTACAGTTAACTGTACTTGGATCAGAACTAGCTGTTATACTTATATGTCTGATTATTGTTTGGTGAAGAAACGACTTGTCGTTTCACTTACTTATTGGAATACGACGTGTAGGTTGCTTATATCAATTTGAAAGATTGAAGCCGTCGGATATGAACACATGGTTAAATCTCTGCCGTCTCTTAGCCGTTGGAATATTAAAGATTGAAGGTTGTAGCTGGGTTTTGGGTGTAAGATCGACACTGTTAGAATTCTAGGGTTCTATTTTTGGGGATCTTATGTGTGAGAAAAGAGAGACTGTAAAACTTGTTCGAATATTATTTCTAGTGCAGTGAACTTCATTATTTTGGAGCTTAATGTGGATGTAGTTTGAGTTACTCAGGCGAACCACGGTAAAATCTTGTGTCTTCTTGTGCATGTGTTTTTGTTGATTCTTGGGAGATTCTAGGTGCGTATTGAACAAGCTTTGGTGTTGGGTAACAAAAGATTAAACCTAACAGTGGTATCAGAACATTTTGGATTGTTTTGAGCGAACCTGGGGTTAGTTTCAATACTAAAGGAAAAACCAGCATCTGAATTAAGTCATAGTGAATACTCACTCTGAATGAGTCAAAATGTCAGCGATAAAGTTTGAGGTTGGAATCTTTGATGGAAAAAGGGATTTTAACACTTGGAAGAAGAAGATGAAGGGTACTTCTTTCACACCATAAGGTGGCTTTAGCCCTAGAACCGAATCCAGAGAAGTGGCACAAGATTAAAGATGATGTGAAGGTTGAAATATTAGAGGAAGCCTATAATTTAATTTTTTCTTCATCTTGATGACAGTGTCATAAGAAAGGTAGATGACATGGATACAACACTTGAACTCTGGGGAAAAATTCGAATCTTTATACTCTGTTGTTTATGCTCCTAATCTGGTTTTCTTAAAAGGTAGTTTGTTCAATTACAAAATGGATATCAATAAAACTATGGATGATAATCTTGAGGAATTCACTAAGATGACACAAATACTAAAAGACACTAACCAAGCCTTAGGTGACTCTAGTGAAGCGATGATACTACTGAACTCCCAACCTGAAGAATATAGTGTATTTAAAAATGCCTTCCAATAAACTAGTATTATCCCTAGATCGGATCTAGTGATCTCTGGTATAAAAGGCCAGAGAATTAAAACTCAAAGTGAGTAAAAGAGATGGAGGTAGCCTCTATACTAAAGGAAAAATAGCTAGGGAAGAAACTAGTATGAATAACAACCCATCAAATAACCAAGAGTTTAAGGGAAAGGAAAAAAATAAAAAGAACAAGAATAAAACAATAGAAAAAGTGTTATTTTGTAGAAAGAATGACACCTTAAGAAAATTTGTTATAAGTTTCTTAAAGAACATAAAAATGAAGGTAAGGCCACAGTGGCTGCTGAGAATAGCGCCACTTGCTTATCAGAGGCCTTGACCGTCTCATGTGACCAGATAAGCAAGAAATGAATCCTAGACTCAAGATGTTCCTTCCACATGAGTCTCTGTAAGAAATGATTTATCAATTTTAGAAAAAATAGATCAAGGTACAATCTATATGGGTAATGATAACACCAGAAGATCTATGGAATATGAGATATTACACTTAAAACTCCATTATGAAAAAAATAGGATATTGACTGATGTGAGGTATATGTCGGAACTTAAAAGAAATCTGATCTCCCTAGGTTCAATAGATGAATGGGTTTCACCTATAAAGCTCACCATAGAAATATGTATATATTAAAGGGAAATCAAGTGATTTTAAATGGAGTTAAGAGAAAAGGCCTCTATGTTCTAAAGGGTTATCATGTATTTTTTGATAAGTTTAATTCTGCCATTGTCTCTAGCTTTGATAAACTGATTTATGGCACTTGAGACTTGATCATATTAACCAAAAATGTCTGCAGGTAGTGAGCAAGTAATGAGCAGAAAATATATCAATATTACTGCCCATTTTACTTAATATTTTGTTCAGTTTTCTCGGGTTTGATGAACGTTTTGATGTGTTTTAGTTTATTTTACAGATAAAATAATATTGGGACTCATGAAATCATTTAAGACGAAATGTGGGTCAAATAAGGGTAAAAAATTGGACTTGATATTTTAATTTTGGAGATTGGAAACTTGAAAGGGCGTTTTGACGAAGTGCAGTTTTGGAAATTCCAGTTTTGCGCATCAGTCGTATTTTTGGCATAACGTTTTACTCAGATATCAGATTGAGCTGATTCAAGTTCCAGATTAAAGAAGACTCAAAGATCTACAATTTTTAAGAACAAAATAATTTCGAATTATGAAGATTTCATGACTGGAATTGATGAAAAATCCAGAAGTGTGTTATGCGTAATTATTAAAGTCATTTTCAAAGCAAATAAATAAATAATAAAAATATTCAAACTCCCCACAAAACATGATAGCAATTAATAATGAATTTGGTGGAGCAATTAGTGGAGCAATTAATAATGGATTTGGTGGATGATTTGATAGAGGTAAAATTTTGCCTATAAATACCAAGTCATTTCATTTGTAAATTCATACTTTCTTCTTTGAAATTCCTTAAGAATAACTAAGAAGATTTTATCTTGTTGTTTATTTACAGCTTTCAGTAATTAATTTCCACTTTCACACTTTATTTTCTTTACTTTTCAATTTTTACTTTCCGTAATTTACTTTTACGCAGTACTTTTCATTTCTTTACTTTTTCAGTTTTTACTTTTCAAGCAATGAGGATGTAACTCCCCCTGCTGGGGTAAAAGGTAAAACTTTTATTATTGCTATTTAGATTAATCTCCATAATTATAATATAATAACTATTTAAAATCTGACTTAACGAGGATACCGCCATATTGGTCGGTTGGTAATTAATTATAAATTGGTTTTAACCTGACTAAGCATGGATACCGCCTGGTTGGTCGGTTGGTAATTAATTATTAATTTGACTTATCAGGAAGCATACCGCCTATATGGCTGGTTGGTAATTATCACACAAAGTTAATATATTATATTAAGGGAGATATATAAATCTAGTAGTAGTAATAAAAGTGGATACTTTTACCTCAGCATTTTATTATTGTACTTTTACTTTATTTACTTTCCAGTAATTTACTTTCCAGTAATTTAATTTCCAGCATTTACTTTCCAGTAATTTAATTTACAGCATTTACTTATGTCTTTTCTTTATTTAAGTTTTTACTACCCGTAAATATGTGTCGTAACTAAGCCATTTATCTGGGGTTGTGATGAAATCCAATATCACTGGTTTAAAAGGGGTTAAATTACAGTTTGGGTAATATAAAGTTTATTTATTGAGCTTAATCCTAATGCTTTTTATTAATTGGCCATTAATAAAATTGAACTGGTAAACTTATAATGAACTTGGAAAAAGAGATTTTAGGTTAAAAACCTTATACTCAATAGCCCACGATCTTCCTTGAGGATAGATAACCATTTAATAGATTTCCTTACAGGATAGGAATATACCTGTCGGGCGGGGGGGTAGCCGTAATTGGAACTTAATCTTAATGAATTCAGATAACTTGGTTAACATAGGAATATGATTAATTGGGTTATACTGGGTATTTGTCTTTGACCATCGGAAGAGGCTTTTACATAATTTCGGTGTGTTCCAGGTTAATAAACTAATATATTACACAAACGTAAAATAATCACTTCATCTTTTAAAAAGAGATATGGAAGGATTCACAACCTTGAATAGTTTTATAAATTTTAATTTTCTTCAATCTACTTTCAAGCAATTTTATTACTTGTTTTAAGTTTTAAAGTCACACCCAATCAAACAATCAATCCATTAGATACTTGTAAACATTTAACTTCATAAATTTATAACAAAAGGTTTTAGTCCTCGTGAGATCGATACTTTTATACTACTTGAACGATACGTGTGCTTGCGTTATACGTGTGTGATTACGCCGGTCAAGTTTTTGATGCCGTTGCCGGGGACTTATTTATCTTTCACTATTAGTTTTGAGGTTGGATACTTTACTTGTATCTAATTTTCTTTTTACTTATTATTTTTGTTTTCACTTGTTTCAGGTTCTCAGACACTACATGAGATGAACCAGAAGCTTTGAACTCCGACCGCTTGACCCATAGATTGAAAGAACCATCAGACAGTTGAGAAGGGAAAGGCGAGAAGGCCAAGAAGCAATCGTTAACATGGAACCTGAACCTTTAGAAGTTACACCACCAATTCTCATTCGAGACAGAACCATTCCAGTGGTGGACAACCTCATTTCCTGTATTGTACTTCCTCCCTTACCAGAAAATGCGTGTGACATCAAAACATGCATTCAGATAATTCAGCAGTCAGTTCAGTTCGGGGGGAATGCAATTGAAGATCCTAATGCCCACATCAGCAACTTCCTGGAAGTTTGTGACACTTTTAATTACAACAGAGCATCAGAAGAAGTAATGAGACTGCGAGTTTTTTCCATATTCCTTGAAAGACAGAGCAAAAGCTTGGCTACATTCACTACCAGCAGGTTCTATCACAACTGGAACACTCTAGCTACCAAATTCCTTGCAAAGTATTTTCCACTAGCCAGAATAGCAAAAACTGAGAATATCCTACGAAACTTGGGAAAGGTACAAAGATTTGCTCCGGAAATATCCTCACCATGAGATTCCAAATGGCTTCAAGTCCAAACTTTATATAATAGACTTTCTAGACTGATGAGAACCACAAGTGATGTTGCTGCTGGAGGAGATTGATGGCAAAAGGAGAAGATCAAGCCTGGGACTTAATCGAAGAAAGACTAACAACAAATTCATTGTGGCCAACAGAAAGGAGCATGATTCAACGAATATTGCAGGAATTTATGAAGTCGGAGCTAACTCAGCAATGAATATTAAGTTAGAGCAAATGTGCAAAAAGCCTGGAAACACTAAGCACGCAAGTTGTAAACATCACCAGAGCCACAAGTTCACCATATGGAGGAGCACCAGAGCCAAACCAACATGAAGAAACAATGAAACTATGTCAACAATTTCAACAGACAGGGGAACAATCTATATTCCAACACCTAAACCCAGGTGGATGAATCATCCCAATTTTTCATGGAGCAAAAATTCAGGGCAAAAGAAAAATCCACCACCGGGATTCCAACAACAAAACAAAAGCCATGAGTTTCAAAAGAACCAAAAATGAAAGAAAGATGGATTGCAAAGATGTTCAAAAAGCAACAAGC
>SKCR01031360.1:0-19372 GCA_019454045.1 Zanthoxylum bungeanum | reverse complement strand
GTTTAGGTGGGCTTAGAGTAGTTTGCGGTGATTTCGGGCCAAAGATATACCTCAAAACGAAGATTCAACAAGCGAACTCCGAGCGAACTTAGCGAATTAAATCCAAAATGTGTCAACTCTTGACTTTCCTTTTCCGACGACCGTTTTCCGCGGCTTCCACGACTAAAAGGTAGTGCCTCCGTATGAGACTCATCATCGGGTTTGGTATGCAAAAATGCAATGCTTACAATTAGTTTTATTATCTTTTTACTTTTGTAAAACGTTTGTGGGTATTGTTGCTGTAAGCCCAGACGAGACTATAACTCGTCCACTAGGGACACATAGGGGTTTAAACCTAGGGGTTTAAAGGCTTGATGCATACACTAAATGCAACTGTGATCCCTACGAAAGTGGCTTAATTTAATTTTAATTATTTCTTATATTTCATTGTTTTGCTCGAGGACTAGCAAAATGTTAGGTTTGAGGGTGTAATGAGCGGAAAATATATCAATATTTACCGCCCCTTTTACTTAATATTTTGTTTAGTTTCTCGGGTTTGATGAACGTTTTGATCTGTTTTAGTTTATTTTGCAGATAAAATAATATTGGGACTCAATGAATTCATTTAGAACAAAATGTGGGTCAAATAAGGGCAAAAATTAGACTTGACATATTAATTTTGGAGATTGGAAACTTGAAAGGGCGTTCTAACAAAGTGTAGTTTCGGAAATTCTAGTTTTGCGCAACTGTCGTATTTTGGGCATAACATTTTACTCCGATATCGGATTGAGCTGATTCAAGTTCAAGATTAAAGAAGACTCAAATATCACCAAACATGATAGAAATTAAAAATGTATTTGGTGGAGCAATTAGTGGAGCAATTAGTGGAGTATTTGGTGGAGCATTTGGTGGATGATTTGATGGAGGCAAAATATTGCCTATAAATACCAAGTCATTTAATTTGTAAATTCATACTTTCTTCTTTGAAATTCCTTAAGAATAACTAAGAAGATTGTATCTTGTTTGTTTATTTACAGCTTTCAGTAATTAATTTCCACTTTCGCACTTTCTTTTCTTTACTTTTCAGTCTTTACTTTCTGCAATTTACGTTTACGCACAATACTTTCATTTCTTTACTTTTTCAATTTTTTACTTTTCAGTAATAAAGAGGTAACTCCCCTTGCTGGGGTAAAAGGTAAAGCTTTTATTATTGCTATTTAGATTAATCTCCCTTAATTATAATATAATAACTATTTAAAACTTGACTTAATGAGGATACAGCCACATTGGTCGGTTGGTAATTAATTATAAATTGGTTTAAACCTGACTAAGCATGGATACCGCCTGGTTGGTCGGTTGGTAATTAATTATTAATTTGACTTAATCAGGATACCGCCTATTTGGCTGGTGTTGGGTTTATCTAAGTCATCCCAAGATCAATTAAGCTATGAAATCGTGTGAATAGATCAAAGTAAAGTTGCGGAATACTCACTTTGATCGGCTTTTGCGATGCGAAGAACAACAAATATTTCTTGAATCTCTCGACCAAGCTCTATTTTGTGCTCCATGGATTCGGTCAACCCCTCTTTGTGTGCTCCTTGAGTTGTCTTCAAGATCCAAGCTTTGATAATGATTCCATGCTCATAGATGAGTTTCCCTATCACTTTTGTTTGACCCCTTTGGTGTGCTAGCACTTGGAAATTTTGCCACAAAATTTCCCTTAGCTTATTCTTGTTCTCGGCCAAGCCAAGAACTTGAGAGGAAAAATGGCACCTTGGTCGAATGTTGAGAGAGAGAGAGAGGGAGAAGATAAAGTTGTGTATTTGGTTATTTAGATTTCAAAATCTAATAGCAATTTACATTTTCCAAAAAGGTACAAGGCATTTAAGCCTTCCAACAACTCTCATCAATCACAAAGTGACTTACATCACATCACTCAAAGTGACTAATGATGTGACGCTTGATGTGACTTGTAGGACCCACTTGATTCTAAATGCGAGTGGTCCCGTAAACACTCCCGGGATCGGGTTCGCTAATTCCGAATTAACGAATTTTCCGTTGCGTCGTAATTAAATCAAATTTAATTAAATAATTATGCCTAGCACAATTAACTCGTTTTCCCGTATTAAAATCTAATTTAAATTCTGCGTCGAAATCTAATTTCGTATAATATATCGAATATATTATTTAACCGATTAATTCCAAATTAATCGTTCTCTCTCTTTAAATAGTATTTTATCCTAGATAAAATATCTCCGTAATTATACCAGATTAATTTTCTCTCTCTTCTAATTAATCCCAGATTAATTATGTGCGAATCATACGTCATCGGTGAATCTTCGGGAAGTGAACCATGAGATCCCCGGATATGTTGGCAGTAAATCCAATCGTCGGACTATCCGAACACGTACGTACCTGACTATCCGAACACGTACGTACCTAGTACTACGTTTTTACCGATTTACAAGACATGGTTGGCTTCTAGCAAAGCATCGTGCCTACCCAATTCTCCAGAAATATTCTTAAAGGAATATGTAATCTATATCAGGCGTAGTATATACAGTATTGCGTATTGCGATCAAGTATCAGACGTCACGTGCTAGGCCTGGGGCTAGAATTGTGTCTGTTCCGTACGAAGCACATATCGGATCTCTGGTAACTAGTCTCTATAATCGGATAAACATGACCTAGTCATATTATCCCGATAACTGCAACATATAAGAGCATCAGTTCTGTATCCTACGTGATCATCATCTCCATATGACTGGAGTGATACTTCCATCTTGACATCACACCCAATACACTACGATTCTCATTATACCCAGAAGAGGCGTACATAGAATCGGTTAAAGCCCTGGACGACCAAAACCAAAGTATATTGATTGCCGAAGTATTAGCGGTGTAAGTCTCAGGTTAAGACCAAATACACCTACCCTGATTCGGACATCCATAGACACATAGTCATACTACCAATGGAATTCCGAGGGGTCTATCCAGAGCGAAGCTGTTTCCGTACCATCGGTAAACACAACCTCCTATTACACTTGCATGAGTATCCAATACTCAAATATATAAGAACTATGACGTTATGCTCCCATAACACGCACAAGTGTAATACTAGTCTATTCCGTATTATCAATGTCCAATCTCGATAATACTCTGACTATGGATGTTTTAATGATTAAACCTTCATGGATTGATACTGTCTCATATCTTATCAATCTGGAACTAATCATACGGACTTTTATCATTTATATATCCCGGCAATCTAATTACAAATGATAAAAGAGCAATTTCCTTTGTAACATAGTTAATTTTTACAACAACACCATGTTCTGTACAAATAGTGATGCTATTGGTCATAATTGTCCAACAATCTCCCACTTGGCCTATAGCCAATCACTCAAGTGTCCTACACTTGAACTATGTACGGTTCGCTCAAACTTCTGCTGAGAAAAAAAATGCTTTCGTCAGCGGATATGCAAAGTTATCATCTGATGCGATTTATTCGATCATCACATCACCACGATGTATGATCCGAACGAATCAGATGAATAGTTGAAGTATATACTTGGATCGTTGATGAGACCATTAATTCTTTAGCCTGTGCTATAGCCTAGCTCAGCTGCTAACAGAACTATACCTAATCTGATTAGGATTATTAAGATCCTAAGTGCTTCTATTGCTGCCTCAGCTGCAGCAATACTCCCCTTTTGTTGTTTATTCGGCAACAATATCTTTCTTGGAAGATTTCCAGCTCACTGTTCCGTTATTCAAACTATATATAGTACCCATTTTACGACTTACAGTCGTTATTATCGGTTAGGAAACTTGCAACGGTGAACCCAGTCACTTCAATTTCTCATTCTCCATAGCTTAAGAAAGCATCCTTAGATCATCTAAGATACTTAAGGATGTTCTTAACATCAATCCAGTGACTATCACTTGGATTGTCCTGATTGTGACTCCATATGATCAAAGCATATGAGACACCAGGTCATGTACATATATTTCAATGCACGAGTTCTCGGAGAGTGCCAAAAACTTTTAGATCTATCCCAGTAGATCTTTATTCCTGGAATAAAGGTTGTCTCTCCCAAGAATTCTACGGAGAATTTTCATGAAAGCCAAGCTTTCACCGATTGTTTTATTATGGGAATGTCATTTCCAAGAAATGATATATCATCATTTTATAGGACAATCACTGTTAGTGCGCTCCCACTAACCTCCTTATATACACAAGAATTATTTTTTTTTGATTTAAATCATATACCATTGTGATTACATCAAAACGATAGTTCCAAGAATGCAATGCTTGCTTCTATCCATAAATGGATCGATTAACTTGCAAACCTTTTTTGCTCGTTTTGGTACGACAAAACCGTTAGGATGTTGTAAACATCCTCCAAAAGGTTTCCGTTTAAGGAAAGTGATTTTGACGTTCAGCTGCCATATTTCATAAATGAAACATGCACCATTAGCAAGCATTATCCAAATGGATTTAACCATGGCAACGAGTTAAAAGGTTTCGTCGTAATCGACAAAATGTTGATAACGATATCTTTTCGCTACAAGCCTAGCTTAGTACGTTGGTATGTTGCCATCCATGTATGTCTTCCTTGAAGACTAATATAGTACCAATAGGCACAATGATTTCCGGTACAACAACCAGTGTCCAAACTTGGTTGGTATACATGGAATCCATTTCGGATATCATGGCACTTTGCCATAATAGGGAGTCGATACCTTGTATCACTTCCTCATACGTAGTCGGTTTGTCTTCCTCAATAAGATTGACATCTTTACGAGGTGAGATCAGAAACCCATACCTCCCAGGTTGTTTTCTGACTCTCTCTGACTTACGCGGTTCTTGTGTATTCGAAAATTATGGTACAGTTTCATCCCTGATGAACTGTTTGTGTTCTATTAAGGAATCGGTGCCTGTAACAGTAGTACTCCGATTTTCATCAAGTTTTACTTTCTTCCCACTTACCACTGCATATTGGTATTCCTCTTAGGAAAACGGCATGGAGAGCAACAATTAAATTGTTCTCTTGTGAGTTGTATAAGTACTATACTTTGGTTTCCTTAGGATAACCTACAATTTAGGCACTTATCTGATTTGGGTTTTAGTTTAGGATCATCCAAACATATGCCCAGCATTCCCAAATCTACAGGATGAGAAAACCCGGTTTCTTTCCTGTTCATATCTAATATGAAGTCTGTCAAACAGATTTTCATGGAACCTTATTTAAAATAAGCTTTGCACTGTTTAATGTGTATCCCTAAAAGGAAAATGGTAGCTCAGAGCGACTCATGATTAACCTTATCATGTCCAACAAGGTTCGGTTTCTCAGTACAGATTCACCATCAATTGAGGTGTTCCGGGAGGAGTCCACTGTGAAATAATACTATACTCTTTCAGGTAATTGAGAAACTTATAGGTGAAGTATTTCCATCACGGTCTAACTGTGACGGTTTCATACTTTAGCCAATCTGTCTGTCTACTTCGTGTCGAAACTCTTTGAATTTATCAAAAGTTTCCGATTTATGTTTCAAAAGAAACACATAACCATAACGCGATGCCTTATCCATAAAGGTTACGAAGCGTTCATATCCACCTCTAGCATAGCTAGACATGAGCCCACTTACGTCACTATGAACGAGGGCTAACAGATCGATGGCACTTGTACTTTTACCCAGTAAAAGTGTGTTTTAGGCACTTTGCCTAATAAACTAGATTCGTAGACATCATTTGAATAGAATCAAATCCGTCCTAGTATCCACTATTCGAAAGTGTGGATATATGAGTCTTGTTTAATGTGTCCCAGACAACAATGCCACAAATAAGTCTCATCTGATCAAATCAGTTTGAGCTATTTGTTTGTCATGTTATATTTTTTGAGATTCATTTTTATTCAAAAAATATAAATACTGTTAAACACATCTAATGTGTTATCTCAAATCATCTTTATAAAATAAAACACTTTAGTGTTCTAGAATATAAAGGTATATCCACCAACGGATTAAACCCTGATATAGAGATAATGTTTCTAGTCAAACTAGGTACATTTTAACAGTTTCCTATTTAAGTACATACCTGAAGGGTACTTTCTAAACTTAGGTTTCTACGGTTAAAAAAGCGACTCTCGTCCCATTTTCGATTCGCAGATAAATCTCATATGAAGTCAGTCTCCTGCTAATCAGCAGATTATGCACATTAGTACATATCTTATGTACCACATCTAGTATCAAAATCCAATTTTACAACTAATAGTGAACATGTTTATGAAAAACATGCTTGAAGCCGGAGCCTTGCCCCGCTTCACTTCCTTCATGTCTGCCTTGTCCATATGGCAGTCACGCTTCCATTGACCCCGTTTGCCACAGTTTAGGCAGACATCTTGGGATATGTCCTTTGACTTCCCAGAAGACTGTGATGATTTTGGCTTTGCCCCTTTTAGAAGTTCTGGCTCTGCCTCCTTGAGCATATCCATCAACTCTCCAAGAGTTTACTCTTGGTTCACAATGAACCTGCCTCGGCTTTTGGGTAGAGACTATAAGATCAAATCTTTAGTAGTCTCGGCCACGTAGGTTTTGCCCAGCTAAACTAGCTGATCGATGTCAGCAATCATCTGCGACACCTAGTGTTGGACAGATGTACCCTCTGACATTCGTGAGAAAAAGAGCTTCTTTTGCAATTTGTACTTCTAAGATTTAAGAATAGATCTATGAAGATCTTTAATTTCATCATCAAGGTACAATGATCTAATCCTTAATTCTGACGACGGAATTAAAGTGTCATTGCATCAAGTATAATGGATTGAGCACTAAAGTTATCATTACATGAATCTTCCAAAGATCATGTTCTACTATTTGCTCAACTCCGGGCTTAGGCCCGAGATGTAATTCTATCAAATAGAATAACTTCTCAATTCCAGGACTATCCTGAGGTTTTATTCCCAATTTGAAAATTAAAGCCGTTTAAAGATATTCTTACCCAGGTTAATGTTTTAAACGCTAATATTTCATTTATCTTGATTGCTATAGTCCAACTATCTAATCAATGATTTCACGTACTATTGATTATAATGATTACTATAGTCAAACTATATAATCAACTTATAATTTAGTTGGTTAAATTCAAATATATTGATTACTATAATCCAATTATATAATCAACTATAAATAAAGTAGTTTGAATACAGTCCAACATTTTAATTAAAACAACATTTAAATATTAGTCCAACTAATATATATTTATTTAATATTGACGAAAATGATATGAGCGTGTATTGGCAAGTATATAAACGAAATTACAAATTTAATACTTGCCTCCCACTATTTCGGCGAGCCTCTAACCCTCTGTTGAGTACTCAGGAAATCTTATTTCCTAGTGGGCTAGGATCCCGTTAAATAACACACGACCTTGACTTTGGCAAACAAGCTGTATGATATTTAACTAGGTAGATCTCTAAGATCAATTGGATCTCATCCAATTCCTAGATCCAGTAGGTGGACATCCAAGTCCAAAACATATATCTAATATACGCCAATATATCCAATATATTTCCTAACATTTTTCCTCTGAATCAACTAAGCATTGGCTTTGGCACAACAAACTTAATGATTTCTGTTAAGCGGCACCCATTGACCTTAGAAAGCTTCGTAATCGATGTCGATGGACAAGAAGTGATCTTGACTTTGGCCAACAAATCACAACTTGGACAAGACATGCGATATGGAACAAAGCCTTCATGATTCAAAACATCCGCGATGGACAAAGGTCTTGACTTTGGCCAACAAACCAGTGCCAATCTTGGATCTTGAGAATGATCATTCAATGGAAGGTAAAACGTTTAATATATGTTGAGGGTTTTTCGCGTAATTGGCAACCAATTAATTATCTTTGATTATGTCTCATCATACACCATTAAACATGCATTCTAAAAGCATAATAAGGCGCGAAAAAATAAATTAATATGATATGCGGATGGATATTTAAAATAATGTTCCTAGAACAAATCTCTCCATTTCCTCTCTCCCGCTAGCACAATACTTACTTCTACCCAATTACATAACACTTCTAAAGAAACCTCATTGAGGGGAATAGGTGAGAAGAGAAATACAAAGAATCAAGAGGAATAGGCTGGACACGCAGGTCCAATTTAATAAATTCTAAATTTATTACAACAATTTCCAAAATTGCCCTCACCCATCTAATATTCATCCGATATACATTATTCATACATCACATCCATGTATTCATACAAAGCATGTTATCAATCAATCTAATCCAATTAATTAATCTGAAATTAATGACCATCCAATGTTCAAACAATGATTTGATTTGCGCGAGTCAAACTAGTTTTCGGAATAAGTACTCAAAGTACGAATTCTTGAATTATATTAAACTACAACATTAAATCCAATTTAATTTGTATTCAATACTAATTCTTTATTTAATTCCAAATTAAATAATTACACTTTATTTATGAGCCTTTGCGACTTAGATTCTAAATCTAATATTTACGAGTCTCAAAGCCCAATTAACATCCAATGTCAATTTAATTAAAGTCCAATGGGCTTTCAATTAATTTCTAAGGCGTGGACTTTGGCAACCAAAGCCCAATAAGGAATCACCATTGCCAAAAATCAATTTAGTCTCATTAGACCCAATTAAAATTTTAAAGGCCCATTTAATTATATTTGGACTTTATGGATATGGTTTTGGGCCCAATTGGATCCAACCAATTAACCTAAACCAAACTTGGCCCAACCAAGCCCATTAAGCCCAAATACAACTTTTCAAGCCCAATTCCAAATTTAGCCCAACTAATTAAATTCTAAAATTCCAAATTTCACAATTTAATTTACTAAAGTGTTTTAGCCATAATTAATTATTCAAATTAACATTTCCAAAATACCAATTTACATAATTAATCATGCTTTCTAATTATCAATTCATGTCCAACACAATTGGAGCAAAATCAATCCCAATTCATTCTTTGAGCTCACGGCAATTTAGGGTTTTTCAAAATCGATTTCGATTTCAATCCAATTAAATCTCAAATCAATTTATCCCAACTCTTTCAACTCATCCAATGATCAAAAAACAAAATCACCATGACTTTAGGGCACTTCAACACATTCGGCCAAGCCTACTAGTTTGGGGAAAATTAATCCAATTCAATTTTCATCAAATTGATCATGCATAACTCTAAGTTATCATCATTCAAGCATATTCAAACAATCAATTTCATCAAATCATGCTGAAATCAATTTCACCCAAATTTTACCCTAAATCAATTTCATGCTTAATCAAGGCTCTTGATACCATTGTTGGGTTTATCTATGTCATCCCAAGATCAATTAAGCTATGAAATCATGTGAATACATCAAAATAAAGTTGCGGAATACTCACTTTGATCGGCTTTTGCGATGTGAAGAACAATAAAAATTTATTGAAGCTCCAGGCCAAGCTCCATTTTGTGCTCCATGGATTCGGTCAACCCCTCTTTCTGTGCTCCTTGAGTTGTCTTCAAGCTCCAAGCTTTGATAATGATTCCATGCTCATAGATGGGTTTCCCTATCACCTTTGTTTGACCCCTTTGGTGTGCTTGCACTTGGAAATTTTGCCACAAAATTTCCCTTAGCTTCATGTTGTTCTCGGCCAAGCCAAGAACTTGAGAGGAAAAATGGCACCTTGGCCGAATGTTGAGAGAGAGAGAGGGAGAAGATGAAGTTGTGTATTTGGTTATTTTGATTTCAAAATCTAATACCAATTTACATTTTCCAAAAAGGTACAAGGCATTTAAGCATTCCAACAACTCCCATCAATCACAAAGTGACTTACATCACATCACTCAAAGTGACTAATGATGTGACGCTTGATGTGACTTGTGCGCCCCATTTGATTCTAAATGCGAGTGGTCCCGCAAACACTCCCGGGCTCGGGTTCGCTAATTCTGAATTAACAAATTTTCCGTTGTGTCGTAATTAAATCAAATTTAATTAAATAATTATGCCTAGTAAAATTACTATTCACGTCGCTAGCGAATTAATTCTAAATTAACTGGTTGCCCGAATTAAAATCTAATTTTAATTCCGCGTCGAAATCTAATTTCGTATAATATATTGAATATATTATTTTATCGATTAATTCCAAATTAATCGTTCTCTCTCTTTAAATAGTATTATATCCAGATAAAATATCTCCGTAATTAATCCCAGATTAATTTTCTATCTCTTCTAATTAATCCCAGATTAATTATGTGCGAGTCATACGTCATCGGTGAATCTTCAGGAAGCGACCCATGAGATCCCCGGATATGTTGGCAGTAAATCCGGTCGTTGGACTATCCGAACACGTACGTACCTAGTACTAAGTTTTTACCGATTTACAAGACATGGTTGGCTTCTAGAAAAGCACCGTGCCTACCCAATTCTCCAGAAATATTCTTAAAGGAATATGTAATCTATATCAGGCATATTATACACAGTATTGCGTATTGCGATCCAGTATCGGATGTCACCTTGCTAGGCCTGAGGCTGGAATTGTGTCTGCCCCGTACGAAGCACATATCAGATCTCTGGTAACTAGTCTCTATAATTGGATAAACCATGACGGTTTAATACTTTAGCCGATCTGTTTTTCTATTTCGTGTCGAAACTATAAAAGTTTCCGATTTGTGTTTCAAAAGAAACACATAACCATAACGCGATGCCACATCCGTAAGGTCACGAAATTTTCATATCCACATCTAGCCTAGCTAGACATGGGCCCACTTGCTTCACTATGAACTAGGGCTAGCAGATCGGTGGCATTTGCACTTTTTACCAAGTAAATAGTATTTTAGGCACTTTGCCCAATAAACTAGATTCGTAGACTTTATTTGAATAGAATCAAATATGTCCAAGTACCCACTCTTCAAAAGTACGGATATACGAGTCTTGTTTAATTGTGTCCCAGACAACAATGCCACAAAAGGTTTCTTCTGATCAAATCAGTTTGAGCTATTTGTTTGTCATTTAATATGTTTGAGATTTTATTTATATTCAAAATATAAATTCTGTTATTCACATCTAATGTGTTTATCTCAATATCATCTTTATATAATAAAACACTTTAGTGTTCTAGAATATAAAGGTTCACCCGCAACGGGTTAAACACTGATATAGAGATAATGTTTCTAGTCAAACTAGTTACATTATAACAGTTTCCCAATTTAGGTACACACCCGAAGGTAGTTCCTAAACTTAGGTATCTACGGCTAAAACAGCGATTTTCATCCCATTTCCAGTTCGCAGATAAATCTCTATTGAAGTCAGTATCCTGTTCATAACAGATTCTGAACATTAATATATATTTATGTACCACACTAAGTATTTAAAATCCAATTTTAATACTAGTAGTGAACATAATTATGACAAACATATTTGAAGTCAGAGCCTTGCTCGTTTTCAATTCCTTCATGTCTGCCTTGTCGAAACGACAGTCACGCTTCCGCGATCCCGTTTGCCACAATTTAGGCAGACATTTTGGGATATGTCATTTATCTTCCATAAGATTATAATGATTTTGCCTTTGCCAGTTTCAACACTCCAGAAGCCTTTGGCCAAGCCTTGGCCTTCTAGAATATCGAAGTAAGGTGCGCCTTGCGCTACTTGGCTAATTGCAAACTTTTTACTTTATTTGATTGAGAATAGTCATTAACTCTCCAAGAGTTTACTATTGCAATTTTAGTACTTCTAAAATCTAAACATAGATTTATGAAGATCCTTCAATTTCATTATCATACTTTAAGGATCTAATCCTTAGTTCTGATTCAGAAATTAAGGAGTCTACTGTGACAAGCTTAATGGATTAAGCACTAAAGTTATCATCACATAATCTTCCAAAGATTATGCTCTACTATTTGCTTAACTTCGGGCTTAGGCATAATATGTTATTTTATCAAATAATGTAACTTATTATTTTTCCAGGACCATCCTGAAATTTATTCCCAATTTGAAAATTAAATCATTTAAATACATTTTCCCCAGGATTATGTTTTAAATGCCAATCTTTCAATTTATATCTTGATTTTAATAGTCCAACTATTTAATCAACGATTTAGGTACTATTTATTATAATGATTACAATAGTCCAACTATTTAATCAACTATAATTTAACAAATTAAAATCAATTATATTGATTACTATAATCCAATTATAAAATCAACTATAAATGAATTGTTTGAATATAGTCCAACTATTAATTAAAACAACGTTTAAATATTAGTCCAACTAACATTTAATTTATTTGACGAATGATATTTGTGTTGAGCGCATATGGCAAGTAATTGAACGAATATTGCAAATTCAATTCTTGCCTCCCACTATTTTTTTGGCGAGCCTCTAACCCTCTGTCGAGTACTCGGGAAACCGTGTTTCCTAGTGGGCTAGGATCCCGTTAAATATCACACAATCTTGACTTTGGCCAATAAATTGTATGATAATTAACTAGGTAGATCTCTAAGATCGATTGGATCCAATCCAATTCCTAGATCCGGTAGGGGGACATCCAAGTCCGAAACATATATCTTATATATGCCAATATATTACCTAACCTTTTTCCTCTGAATCAACTAAGCCTTGGCTTTGGCACAACAAACTTAGTGATCCCAGTTAAGCGCGACCCATTCACCATGGAAAGCTTCGTAATCAATGTCGATGGACAAGAAGTGGTCTTGACTTTGGCCAACAAACCACAACTTGGACAAGACACTGATATGGAACAAAGCCTTCGTGATTCAAACACATCCTCGACGGACAAAGGCCTTGACTTTGGCCAACAAGCCAATGCCAGTCTTGGATCTTGAGTGAGAATTACTCAATTGAAGGAAAGACGCTTAATATTTTGCGAGGGTTTTTGGAGTGAAAATTGGCAACCAATTTATTATCTTTGTTAAGGTCTCATCATCATACACCCTTAAACATGCATTCTAAACACATAATAAAGCGCATATGAAAAATAATAATGATATGCGGATGGATACTTTACACATTGATCCTAGATCAAATCTCTCACTTTCTCTCTCCCCCGCTAGCATATGTATTTCCTTCTGCCCGTTACACTACACTTCTAAAGAAACCTCATTTACATCGAGTGGAATAGGTGAGAAGAGAATACAAAGAATATGGAGGTATAAGGCTGGACTCGCAGGTCCAATTTAATAAATCAAATTTATTACAACAATTTCTAAAATTGCCCCACCCATCTAATATCCATCCGATATACATTATTCATGCATCGCAACCATGTATTCATACAAGCATATTATCAATCAATCTAATCAAATTAATTAATCTGATAATTAGTGATCATCGAATGTTCAAACAACGATTTGATTTTGCTCGAGTCAAACTCGTTTTACGAATAAGTACTCAAAGTATGAATTCTCGAATTAAATTAAACTACATCATTAAATCCAATTTAATATGCATTCAATTCAAATTCGCTATTTAATTCCAAATTAAATACTACACTTTATTAACGAACTTTTACGACTTAAATTCCAAATTTAATCGTTACGGGTCTCAAAGCCCGATTAACGTCCAACATCAATTTAATTAAAGTCCAATGGGCTTTTAATTAATTTCTTAAGGCGTGGAATTTTGGTCAACTCGGGTCGAACCCAATAACCAAAGTCCAATACGGGAGTTACCCAATAAGCCTAGAAATCAATTTTGGCCCATTAGGCCCAATTAAAGTTTAAAGATCCATTAAGTCACATTTGGGCTTTATGGAGGCGGTTTTGGGCCCAATTGGATCCAACCAATTTAGCCTAAACCAAACTTTGTACAATAAAGCCCAATTAGCCCAATTACAACATAACAAGCCCAAATCCAATTTTAAGGCCCAATTATAATTAAATCACAAAAACCCAACTTCACAATTTAATTACATAAAGTGCATTACACAATTAATTACCCAATTAACATTTATAAAACATCAATTAACATAACTAATCATGCTCAATTACATCAATTAGTGTCCAACACATTTTGACAAAAATCAAAAACCCAATTTTACATGCTACATGTCTCGGCAATATAGGGCATTTTATGTCTGATTCGAATTCAATCAATTAAATCCAATTCGACATTAAATCAATATCCCCAAATGATTCCAATTCATCCAATGAACAAAAAATCAAAAAATTCCAAGACAATTAGGGCACCAAACTTTCGGCCAACATAAAATTTTGGGCAAAAATTATTCCAAACCAATTTTCTGAAATTGATCCAATCAAACTTCAATTCAACATGTATTAAGCATACTCAAACATCCAATTTATTCAAATCATGCTCAAATACAAATTACCCAAATTTTAAGCTCTAAACTTTTTCATGCTCAAACCTTGCTCTGATACCATTGTTGGTTTCTATTAAGGTCCCAAGATCAATAATAAGCATGAAATAAGTGCGAATACAAATCGACGAAGTTGCGGAATACTCACATAAGTTGTGTGGATTTTGTGTATCAAATACACTTATATCTTTTCCAAAAATAATAAATCATTTACCACCTTTTTGGCTTTCAAAAAGTCAAATGGTAAAAGGTTTCCAACAACTCCAACAACTACCATCAATCAATCAATCACATCAATCAATCAAGTGTCACATCACTCAAAGTGACATGTGATTTGACGCTTGATTTGACTTGCTTGCCTCACTCGAATTCGAAATGCGAATGTTGCTCGAAAATAATCTCGGGCTCGGGTTCGCTAATTCCAAATTAACAAATTTTCCGTTGCGTCGTATTTAAATGATTACCTCTAGCGAAATCACTAATTTTAATTCCGCGTCGAAATCTAATTTCGTTTAATATATCGAATATATTAATTAATCGATTAATTCCAAATTAATCGTTATCTCTCTTTTAATGATATTTTATCCCAGATAAAATATCTCCGTAATTAATCTCAGATTAATTTTCCCTCCCTTCTAATTAATCCCAGATTAATTTAGAGAGCGAGTCATACGTCATCGGTGAATCTTTGGGAAGCGACCCATGAGATCCCCGGATTTGTTGGCAGTAAATTCAGTCGTCGGTCTATCCGAACACGTAAGTACCTCGTACTACGTTTATACCGATTTACAAGACAGGTTGGCCTCTAGCAAAGCGCAATGCCTACCCAATTCTCCGGAAATATCCTTACAGGAATAAAGGATCTATATAAGGCGTAGTATACGTAGTATTGCATATTTATGTCCAGTATCGGATGATCACGTGCTAGGCCTGGGGCTGGAATTGTGTATGTCCTGTACGGAGCACATGTCGGATGTCTGGTAACTAGTCTCTATAATCGGAAAAACATGACCTTGTCATTTTATCCCGATGACTGCAGTACTTAAGAGTACTAGTACCGTATCCTACGTGACCATCATCTCCATATGACTGGAGTGACACTTACATCTTGACATCACACCCAACACACTATGATTCTCAATATACACATCATTGGCGTACACAGAACCTATTAAAGCCCTGGACGACCGCAACCAAAGTATATTGATTGTTGCAAGTATTAGCGGTGCAAGTCTCAAGTTAAGACCAAATACACCTACCCTTATTTCGGACTTCCATAGACACATAGTCATTCTACCATGGGAATTCCGAGGGGATCTATCCAGAGCAAAGGTGTTTCCCGTACCACATCGGTAAAACACAACCTCCTATTACACTTGCATGAGTATCCTATACCCAAATATATTAGAACTATGTCGTTGTACCCTCACAACGCGCACAAGTGTAATACTAGTCTTTTACGTATTTATCGATGTCTCATCTCGATAATACTCTGACTAGGGATATTTAATGATTTATCCTTCGTGGAATGATATTGTCTCATATCATTCTCCGTCCAGGAACAAATCATAAGGACCTCCTATCATTTATATATATAGGTGATCTAATCACAAATGATAAGAGTGCAATCTTCTTTGTCACATAGTTAATTTGTACAACAACACCATGATCTGTACAAATAGTGACGCTATGGGTCATAATTGTCCAACAGATACATGATCCCGACTCAACAAAACATCCAAGGTTAAAAAACAAGCGTGTCAAGCACTACTGGGGAGAATCATTTTAGCGACAAAAAGAAAGTGTCACACTTTTAAATCCAGCCTAAATTCGGGCAATCAAGTCTAGCTGAAGACGTTAAACTTAGCGCTAGCTGAGAGGAAAACCTTGCATTTTGTGTATATATTGTGATTTGGTGTGATTTAATTTGTGTGTTTAGTTCTTACAGGTTAAGTCATTTCAGGGTGGAAGAAGTTCTCGCAAATCTTCACAAGCAATTTCCTTCTCCTCCATCATAACTCTCTAATGAAAGCTTACAAAGCTCGCTTGGAACGGATGAGACTGCTGATGATCAAAGGTATTCCTACCGACATTCGTTGGATTATTGAAGCACGGGTCTGATTGGCAGGTGAGTCTTTTGACTCTTTTATTTCACATCTGCCTGGTCTAGGCAGAAACACCTATGCTAAAAAGAGAAGAGCTAAAAGAATGGGTGTTTGCTATAAATATGCTCGCGTGACATGTAATACTCGTTGTCGTTCTTTAGGAATGGTGTCTGATAACCGCGAAGATAAGATTAATTTCATTAGGGATGGCTTGAGTAAGAGTCTTTGGATGACATATCTAAGACTCTTGAGACGCATCCCAGTGGATATGTGTATCATGAAATTCTCATGTTATATGCACAATTCCAAAAAGAAAGACAATAGTTAAGTCTCGGGAATCTGACTCAAAAAGACCCCTTTGCCAATTTATAAGAAAATTGAATGGGAAGCTTGTCTCTGACACATAGACGTCAATCAAGCCATTAATTCTTGTAAATATTATATCTCTTTGTCTTTTCCTAATAATTTGATTTGTTTTGATATTTTCTTATATTTTCTCCGATAGGATCCAGACCTTTTGATCTTTCACGATTTACTATTTTGCTACTAATCATCCTTTGGAATATACTATTGCTATTATTACTCACCCATTGCAGGTTCTATAAATTCAACTCATCATTGCACTCTTGAAGGCATCCAGAGATGAAAAAAGAAACACATAAAATATGGAAGCTACTTCAAGAAGACAGGTTGAAAACATCTGTGTTTTTTACGGTACCAGTGTTGGGGTTAAACCAGAATACGTAACAGTAGCAAAGGAATTAGGTCAAGTCATTGCTGTAAGGAATATGCACTTAGTATATGGCGGTGGTAATCTTGGACTAATGGGGATAGTTTCAAAGGATGTACAGGATGAAGACAGTCAAGTCTTGGTAATCATCCCAAAACCCTTGGCGGAGGCGAATCTTATTGGATCAGCAAACGGCGAGGAACTAATCGTGCCAGGTATGTCTGAACGACTGGTAAAGATGATTACTTGTGCTGATGCTTTTATTGCTTTGCCATGAGGCTTGGGCACGATGGAGGAAATTTATACAGTACTATCTTGGGCAAACTTTAACATACACCAGAAAACCGCTTTGACTGTACAATTTTGATGGATTTTATGATTTTCTTAGTGTGTTTCTTGATGATGGCCCGGATAAATGGGTTCATGTCAAAGCCTGTAAAAGAACTCCTCTTTACTGCCAGAACTGCCCCAGATTTAATTGACCAAATCTTAGCCTTTGAACCTCAAATTGACCTCATTCTTTACAAGATAAATTGGTCTGATAATGATCGGGTAAGAGGCGTCGGATAAATCTGGATCTTAACCTTTAACTTTTCATTTAGATGTAGAATTTCAGCTAACCAGGTACGGTTTTCTAAACTCTTCTTCTACTGTTTAAGACATCGGGGACAATGTCTCATTTAGTTTGGGAGAGGAGAATAGTTAAATTGTATCTTGTTTTTATTATTTTTTTTTTAGTCAAAATATTCGAAAAAGCCAAAAAATTGAAAACTTTTACAAAAACCAAAAAAATATTTGTATTTTTGTGTTTTTATTTGATTAATCAGGTGAAATTGGTGTGAGATAGCTGTGTAAGGAGTTTCACTCCTGAGACGTATCTCAACCTATTTCGGAACAAGTTAATTTTTGTTTATTTCCTTTTAAATTATTTAATTTGTGAATTCTCCATAAAACTGACTAAAATGAATCTTCATATGCTCAGTTGACATGTATTATCAGCATACATGGTAACATACAGACATGAGTTGTTATTGAAAAGTTTATAATATTTAGTGCTCTAGTTTAATTGGATGAAGCATCTATAAAAAGCGATGGAGTAAAAAAAAAACATCTGAGATCCGAGTTATTAAGTCTGTAAGGGTATTTTAACACCTAGTGCCCTAAAACCAACTGGTTTGGGAGTCACTGGCCCAAAGCTCGCTACATGGATCAAAGATGTTGCAAATATTTATATATATATATATATAATATATATATATATATGAAGTCTGAGTAATTAATTCTGTAGGGGTATCTTAACACCTAGTTCCCTAAAACCAACTGGTTTGGGAGGTCACTAGCCCAAGGCTCGCTAGTTCCCTAAAACCAACTGGTTTTGGAGTCACTAAGCCCAAGCTCGCTACATAGATGGAAGATATTGTATATAAAAAAATAAAAAATAAAAAGAAAATTTATTCCATTGCTTAAAAAAGGTGTGAATTCTGATAAAACTTTAGGACAAAAATATTACTCTCTCTCTACTACACTCGTGACTATTGTGGGAAAAATGAGTTGATTAATATTTTTTTGATTGTGTATATGGAGAATGGTAAAAATAATCGGAGAATTACTTATTCGGTAATTTTAAAAGAAACAAAACAACTATTGACTTGGATTAAAGTTTCATCTGTTTAGTCACTAACTTCTTTATTCTATTTTCTCCTGTCTTTTGCTTTTGTGTGCATTAGTGTAGACAACAGAAACTGGGCGACGCATGCTGTTGTTATAGACTCAAGGCCTAGTTGGGAGTACGAAGTAGCCCACGGGGGACTAAACCGGAGAAATAAAGGAGTCGCCCCCCGGTGTGAACCGGGGGAAAATGATTTTTAAGGCCGGCACACCCCCTCGCAAGGGAAGACCTCAAAACCGTTGGGTTCGGAATGGTCCCTTACTTATGCCACTTGTAATGAGCGGATTTGTGCCATAATTTAACCAAGTCTACACAACATACATGTCGAAGAATAACCTAAATCTAGTTCACATTCATAAAAATTAAATCCTATGTCTAAGTCATCATGCTTTGAAAGTAATTTTCTATAACGACAAACACATAGTATCACACATCGAACATGCTAAGTAAATAATGATATAAACATACCATAACTTAAATTCCTAATGCAAAAGGTAACTAACCCGTCATGCCCAAAATAAAATAACATCTA
>SKCR01031359.1:0-16392 GCA_019454045.1 Zanthoxylum bungeanum | reverse complement strand
ATATCGGACATCAAGCAACTAGTCTCTATGAATCGGGCAATCCTGACCTAGTCATATTGTCCCGACGGTTGCAACCTTTTATAGAGCACTAGTTCTGTATCCTGCGCGATCATCAACTCCATATGTCTGAAGTGACACTTCCATCTTGACATCACCCCCAGTACACTACGATTCCTGATAAACCCAGAAGAGGTGAACACATAACCAGTTTAGGTCCCCCAACCACCAAAACCAAAGTTTACGATTGTCGCAAGTACTAGCGATGCAAGTCTCAGGTTAAGATCATATACACCTACCCTGATGCGGCCTCCCATAGACACGCAGACATACTACCAATGGGATTCCGCGGGGTCTATCCAGAGCGAAGCTGTTTTCCGTACCATCGGTGAAACACGACCTCCTATCGCACTTGCATAAGTATCCAATACTTATATATATGAGAACTATGTCGTTGTGCCCTCACAACGCACACAAGTGCAATACTAGCCTATTCCGCATTATCGATGTCCAGTCTCGATAATACTACGGCTAGGGATATTTAATGATTAATCCTTCGTGGACTGATACTGTCTCATATCATCTCAATCCAGGAACTAATCATAGGGACCTCTCTTCATTTATATATCTATGGTGATCTAATCACAAATGATGAGAGTGCAATTTCCTTATTACATAGTTAATTGCTACAACAACACAATGATCTGTGAAAATAGTGACGCTATGGGTCATATTATCCAACATGCACTATATTGGCTTTTACCTGATACTATGCTCACAATCACTGCCTTTTACCACTCTTGAGTTCGTCCTCAATTCAAATGTGAATCACACTCAATCCAAGAATACAAACCAAATGTAGTCCTCAAGCCAGCATGAAACACAAAGGTCTAATAATATATATGGGACAGGTGGAAACAAAATACGAACAGGAATAGCAACGAAGAAGACTCAATCAATAATACTTAAACTAGAGTATTTGGAATAAAGAAGTGAACAATTAGCACAATGGAAAAAAAAAATAAGCATGCAAATTCACGGTCGTATGCAATTTCGGGAGAAAATTTGGCACCTCTATAAAAATTTTGATGGAATACCCTCCACGGGCACCTAAATGATAATATGGAACAAACTAGATTCAACCAAAAAAATCACTTTTTTTACTCAGAGTCTGATGATGGTCTGAATTCAGAGGCTGTTGGTCAGTGTCTGATTTCAGAGTCGAATAAGGGTCTGATTTCAGGGTCTGATTTCAGGGTCTGAATTCAGAGGCTAATTTTCAGAGGTTACTGGTTAGGGTCTGATTTCAGAGGCTATTGGTCTAGGTCTGATTTCAGAGGTTACTGGTCTGGGTCTGATTTCCGAGGCTAAGTTTCAGGGTCTGATCTCAGAAGCTGATTCAATAGTTAAGTTTCAGGGTCTGAACTCAGAGTCTGATTTCAGAGGCAGATTTCAAAGGTTACGTTTTAGGTCTGATTTCAGACTTCACTTAGTTTTCAGGGTCTGATTTCACACTACACTAGGGTTTTAGAAACAAAACACACAGCCGCCAAGAACATGCTTATTTCTTAAACATATGCTAAAGAACAGAATGACTATGACGAACTGATAGGAAGAACAGAACAGAAGCCCAGAACTGGAAAAAGTGATGAAGATGAACTGATATGCAACTGGAATGAACTGATATGCAGAACACACCAAAAACAGATCCAGAAATAAACAAAACAAAAACAGAATCAAGATCCAACAAGGACTGAAACGAAAATAACAAAGAACAAACACACCAAAAACAGATCCAGAAATAAACAAAACAAAAAAACAGAAACAAGATCCAACAAGAACTGAAACGAAAATAACAAAAAACACGAGAAAAACAGAATCAAACAAAAGGAAAGATAGAAAAATCAGACCTTGGAACCCTGAGCTCTAGATACCAAATGACAAGAAACCCACTTGGATTCGAAATCCAAGCAAACCCCAAGCAACGGACAGAACCCCAAGAACCGCGAATATGATTTTGTAGAAACAAAACCTTTCCAAGGCCACAAAGAAGACCCACAAAGAACTTGCCCTTGAGAACCTTTAAGATGAATCCTTGTAGTGTTCTGCTAGCAATGGAGACGCCACTAAGTTTGCCAAAACTTAGATAAGTCGATTCAAACTTGAAAAGGGGAATCCCTCCCTTACAATAATTCGGCCAAAGCCAAAGCTTTAAGCTTTTTGAGTTTACAAATTCGTTGGTTGCCTCCAATGAAGAAGAAAGTAAGCTTAAATATTGTTACAAAAAGAAACCCTAAAGGCATAAAGACAATAATGCCCCTAAAAACGAAATTACACAAATATCAAGTCTTTAAGTCTTTAAAAGCCTAAAAAGCTTTATTCTAAACTGATTTGGGCCAAGTGAAATGGCTTTGGGCCCTTTCCATCGAAGCCCACATGCACCTTTATTTGTTGGTTGCAGCCGGCCATAAAACTCTGAACTAATCCCGCCATTGCTTCTCTGAGTCTTTTGGTCCTCTGCCTCGTAATTGGCCCTTCTGGTACTTGTAATGCGTCATTTGGTGTTGTCTGCCTGGATCATGTCACAATACCACTTCTTGTCCATCGACATTGATTACGAAGCTTTCCATGGTCAATGGGTCACTCTTGACTGGGATCACTAAGTTTGTTGTGCCAAAGCCAAGGCTTAGTTGATTCAGAGGAAAAAGGTTAGGCAATTTATTTATATATTGGCATATATATTGTATATATGTTTCGGACTTGGATGTCCCCCTACTGGATCTAGGAATTGGATTGGATCCAATTGATCTTAGAGATCTACCTAGTTAATTATCATACAATTTGTTGGCCAAGTCAAGATTGTGTGATATTTAACGGGATCCTAGCCCGCTAGGAAACACGGTTTCCCGAGTACTCGACAGAGGGTTAGAGGCTCGCCGAAAAATAGTGGGAGGCAAGAATTGAATTTGCAATATTCGTTTAATTACTTGCCATACGCGCTCAAAACAAATATCATTCGTCAAATAAATTAAATGTTAGTTTGACTAATATTTAAACGTCGTTTTATATAACAGTTGGACTGTATTCAAACAAATTAAATTATAGTTGATTAAATAGTTGGACTATTGTAATCATTATAATAAATTGTGCCGAAATCGTTAATTAAATAGTTGGACTATTAGAATCAAGATAAAATTGAAAGATTAGCATTTAAAACATAATCCTAGGGAAAATGTATTTAAATGGTTTAATTTTCAAATTGGGAATAAAATTTCAGGATGGTCCTAGAAACTAATAAGTTACTTTATTTGATAAAATAACATTTTAGGCCTAAGCCCGGAATAAGCAAATAGTAGAGCATGATCTTTGGAAGATTAATGTGATGATAACTTTAGTGCTTAAAATTTAGCTTGCCGAATAGACTCCTTAATTTCTTAATCAGAACTAAGGATTAGATCCTAAAGTATGATAATGAAATTGAAGGATCTTCATAGATCTATCTTTAGATCTTATAAGTACAAATTGCAATAATTAAACTCTTGGAGAGTTAATGACTATTCTCAATGAGACAAAGTCAAAATTTGCAATAAGGCAAGTAGCGCAAGGCGCATCTTACTTCGATATTCTAGAAACCCGAGGCTTGGCCAAAGGCTTCTGGGATATGGAAAAGGGCAAAGGCAAAATCATTATAATCTTCTCGGAAGATAAAGGACATATCCCAAAAGGTCTGCCTAAATTGTGGCAAACAAGATCGCGGAAGCGTGACTGCCGTTTGGACAAATCAGACATGAAGGAATTGAAGACGGGGCATGGCTCTGACTTCAAATATATTTGTCATAAATATGTTCACTACTAGTATTGAAATTGGATTTTAAATACTTAATGTGTACATAAATATGTACTGATGTTCAGAATCTGCTATGAGCAGGATACTGACTTCAGATTGAGTTTAATCTACGAATTGGAAACAGGACGAAAGTCGCTGTTTTAACCATAGATACCTAAGTTTAGGAACTACCCTCGCGTGTGTACCTAAATTTGGAAACTGTTATAATGTAACTAGTTTGACTAGAAACAATATCTATATATCGGTGTATAATCCACTGCGGATGAACCTTTATATTCTAGAACACTAAAGTGTTTTATTAAATAAAGATGATATTGAGATAAACACATTAGATGTGAATAACAGAATTTATATTTTGAATATAAATAAAATCTCAAACATAATGTATGACAAACAAATAGCTCAAACTGATTTGATCAGAAGAAACATATTGTGGCATTATTGTCTGGGACACAATTAAACAAGACTCGTATATCCACACTTTCGAAGAGTGGGTACTCGGACTGATTTGATTCCATTCAAATAAAGTCTACGAATCTAGTTTATTGGGCAAAGTGCCTAAAACACTATTTAATTGGTAAAACAACAAATGCCACCGATCTGTTAGCCCTAGTTCATAGTGAAGCAAGTGGGCCTATATCTAGCTAGGCTAAAGGTGGATATGAATATTTCGTGACCTTTACGGATGTGGCATCGCGTTATGGTTATATGTTTCTTTTGAAACACAAATCGGAAACTTTTAAAGTTTTCGACACGAAGTAGACAAACAGATCGGCTAAAGTATTAAACCGTCATGGTAAAACCGTAATGGAAAATACATAAGCAATAAGTTTCTCAATACTTGAAAGAGTATAGTATTCTTTCAAATAGGACTCCTCCCGGAACACGTCAATTTGACGGTGTGTCCAAAATGAGTAACCGGATTTTGTTGGACATGATAAGGTTAATCATGAGTCGCTCTGAGCTACCATTTCCTTCAACGGATAAGCTTTAACAGTGCAAAACTTATTTTGAATAAGGTTCCATAAAATCTATTTGACAGATTTCATATTAGATATGAACAGGAAAGAAACCAGGTTTCTCATTCCTGATGATTTGGGATGCTAGGCATATGTTTGGATGATAACAAACTAAAACCCAAATTGGATAAGTGCCAATTGTAGGTTATCCTAGGGATACCAAAGTATAGTACTATACAACTCACAAGAGAACAATTTAATTGTTGCTCGCCATGCGGTTTTTCTAAGAGGAATACCTATATGCAGTGGTACGTGGGAGGATAGTAAAACTCGATGAAAAATAGAGTAATACTGTCAAGGCATCGATTCCTAATGGAACACAATAGTTCATCAATGATGAAACTATACCAATAATCTTCGAATACACAAGAACCACGTTGGTCGGAGAGAGTCAGAAAAAAACCTGGGGTATGGGTTTTATCTCACCTCATAAAAATGTCAATCTTTTGAGGAATACCAACTGACTACGTATGAGGAAGTGATACAAGGTATCGACTCCCTATTATGGCAAAGTGCCATGATGTTCGAAATGGATTCCATGTATATCAACCAAGTTTTGATACTAGTTGATGTACCGCAAGGCATTTTGCCTATTGGTACTATATAAGTCTTCAAGGAAGACATACATGGATGGCAACATACCAACGTGCAAAAGCTAGGCTTTTAGCGGAAATGTATCGTTATCAACATTATGTTGATTACGAAGAAACCTTTTACCTGTTGCCACGGTAAATCCATTTGGATAATACTTGCTAATGCTACATGTTTCATTTATGAAATATGACAGCTGAACGGGAAAATCGCTTTCCTTAAACGGAAACCTTTTGAAGGATGTTTACAACATCCTATCGATTTTGTCGTACCAAAACTAGCAAACAAGGTTTGTAGGTTATTCGATCCATGTTTGGATTGAAGCAAGCATTAAGTTCTTGGAATTATCGTTTTGATGTAATCATAATAGTTTATGATTTAATTCAAAACGAAAATGATTCTTGTGTATATAAGGAGATAGTGGGAGCGCACTGACAGATATTGTCCTATAAATAATGATAATATGTAATTTTTGGAAATGATATTCCCATAATATAATCGGTGAAAGCTTGGCTTTCGAGAAAACTCTCCGAGAAATCGTACATTGAAAAATATACGTGACCTGGTGTCTCATACGCTTTGAGCATATGGATTCACAAACAGGCCAATCCAAGTGATAGTCACTGGATTGATGTTAAGAACATCCGTTAGTATCTTAGAGATCTAAGGATGTTGTCTTAATATATGGAGATGGAGAACTTGAAGTGACTGGAATCACTGTAGCAAGTTTCCTAACCGATAATAATGACTATAAGTAGCAAACGGTACTATACAGTTTGAATAACGGTACAGTGAGCTGGAAATCTTCCAAGCAAGATATTATTACTGAATAAACAACAAATGCGGGTTATTGTTGCAGCTGAGGCAGCAATATAAGCCATTTGGGTCGATAATAAATCTAATTAGATTAGATATAGTTCTGTTAGCAGCTGAGCTAGGCTGCAGCGCAAACTAAAGAATTAATGGTCTCATCAACGATCCAGATATATACTTCGATATTCATCTGATTCGTTCGGATCATACATCGTGGCGATGTGATGATCCTATAAATCGCATCAGACGATAATCATGCAAATCTGCTGACGAAAACCTTTTCTCAGCAGTTTGAGCCAACCATACATAGTTCGGGTGTCAGACACTCGAGTGACTGGCTATAGGCCAAGTGGGAGATTGTTGGACAATTATGACCCATAGCGTCACTATTTGTACAGATCATGGTGTTGTTGTATAAATTAACTATGTGACAAAGGAGATTGCTCTCTTATCATTTGTGATTAGATCACCAAGTTGTATAAATGGTATGAGGTCTATGATTTGTTCCTGGATTGAGAATGATATGAGACAGTATCAATCCACGAAGGATAAATCATTAATATCCATAGTCAGAGTATTATCGAGATTGGACATCGATAATGCGTAAAAGACTAGTATTACACTTGTGCGCGTTGTGAGGGCATATCGGCATAGTTCTCATATATTTGGGTATAGGATACTCATGCAAGTGTAAAATGAGGTTTTGTTTTACCGATGGTACGGGAAACACCTTCGCTCTGGATAGACCCCATCAGAATTCCATTGGTAGTATGAATATGTGTCTATGGAAGTCCGAAATCAGGGTAGGTGTATTTGGTCTTAACCTGAGACTTGCACCGCTAATACTTGCGACAATCAATATACTTTGGTTTTGGTCGTCCAGGGCTTTAACAGGTTTTGTGTACGCCTCTGTTGGGTATATTGAGAATCGTAGTGTGTTGGGTGTGATGTCAAGACGGAAGTATCACTCCAGTCATATGGAGATGATGATCACGCAGGGATACAAAACTGGTTCTCTAAGGGTTGCAACCATCAGGATAATATGACTTGGTCATGATTATCCGATAATAAAGAGACTAGTTGCTAGTGATCTGATATATGCTTCGTACGGGGCAGACATTGTACTAGCCTCAGGCCTTGCATGTGATCATCCGATACTGGATCGAAATACGCAATACTACGTATACTACGCCTGATATAGATCGTTTATTCCTGTAAACATGTTTCTGGAGAATTGGGTAGGCATGGCGCTTTGCTAGAAGCCAACCTTGTCTTGTAAATCGGTATATAAACGTAGTATAGGTATTACGTGTTCGGATAGTCCGACGACCGAATTTATTGCCAACATATCCGGGGATCTCATGGGTCGCTTCCCGAAGATTCACCGATGACGTATGACTCACACTTTAATTAATCTGGGATTAATATTATGAGAGAGAAAATTAATCTAGGATTAATTACAGAGATATTTTATCTGGGATAAAATATCAATTAAAGAGAGATAACGATTGATTTGGAATTAATCGATTAAATAAAATATTCGATATATTATACGAAATTGGATTTCGACGCGGAATTGAAATTAGATTTTAATTTGAGCGAACGAGTTAATTTAGAATTAATTCGTTAGCGACGTGAATAGTGATTTTGCTAGGCATAATCATTTAATTACGTCGCAACGGAAAATTCGTTAATTTGGAATTAGCGAACCCGAGCCCGCGAGTGTTTGCGAGCGCATTCGTATTTCGAATTCGAGTGCGGCATGCAAGTCACATCAAGCGTCAAATCGCTAGTCGCATCTAGCATCATATCATTCGTCAATCAAGTGATAGATGTCTTTAACTTTGAGTGATTGACGCTAGTCACTATTCATTGATTGATGGAGTTGATGTGAGTGGTTGGAGCCTTAATGGCTTGACTTTTTTGGAAAAAGAAAATAAATTAATTAATTTTGGAAATTGAATTTATGTATTAGATACACACAAACCTACACCAAAAAATAACTCTCTCTCTCCCTCATTTCTTCTATCTCTCTCGTCCTTGGAGGCCTTCTGTTATCTCTTCACTGGTTTCAGCAAAACCGTTAGACTTGGAGAAGAAAGTCTTGATTTTATGGCAAAAACAAGGTGCTAGCACACATCGGAGTCTGCGAAGGTGATAGGGAAACCCACCCGTGAGCATGGGATCATTTAACAAAGCTTGGAGCTTGATGGAGGACCTCACATGGCCGATTCTTGGAGGAAAGGAGCAGCTCACTGCCGAGACTTGGAGGAGGCAGAAAGTTGATTTTTGTTGTCCACCACATCGCTCAACCGCTCGATGTAAGTATTCCGCAACTTTCTTCGATTGTATTCGCACATGTTTTATGCTTATTATTCGATCCTAGGGACCGTAGAACTCCAACACTACTTACATTAGGTGACTGATATTTTGTACCTAGTTTGACAAGGAACATCATCTCTATATCTAGTTTAACCCGATGCGGGTATACCTTTGTATTCAGGAACCTTGGGTGTTTTGTATATAAAGATGTTATTTTGATATGTACAGCAGATGTTAATAATGGTCTTTATATTTTGAATATAAACGAATCTCAAACATATAACATGACAAACAAAAGGCTCAAATTGAGTAACACAGATGAGACTTATTTATGGCATTGTCGGCTAGGACACATTAACAAGACTCGTATATCCACTCTTTTGAAGAATGGATACTTGGACGGATTTGATCTTAATTTATATGATGTCTACGAATCTTGTTTGTTAGGCAAAATGCCTAAAACACTTTTTGTGGTAAATATGTACGTGCCACCGAGCTGTTAGCCCTTTTTTATAGTGACGTATGCCAGGCTAGAGGTGGATATGAATACTTTGTAACCTTTACAGATGATGCATCGCGTTATGATTATGTGTATCTTATGAAACACAAGTTGGAAACTTTTAAGAAATTCAAAGAGTTTCGACACGAAGTAGAAAAACATACTGGCAAAAGTATTAAAACATTACGGTCGGATCGAGGTGGAGAATTCTTAAGCAATGAGTTTCAAAATTACTCGAAAGAATATGGTATTATTTCACAGTGGACTCCTCCCGGAACACCTCAATGAACGGTGTGTCCGAACGGAGAAACCGAACTTTGTTGGACATGGTAAGGTCAATGATGAGTCGTATGGAGCTACCAATTTCCTTCTAGGGATACGCATTAAATAGTGCAATACTTATTTTGAATAAGGTTCCGTCAAAGTCTGTTGGACAGACTCTATATGAAATATGGACATAAAGAAACCGGGTTTCTCATTCCTGAAGATTTGGGGATACTGGGCATACGTTAAACGCTTGGATGGTACCAAACTATAACCCAAATCAGATAAGTGCCTATTTGTGGGTTATCCTAGGGAAACCAAAGGATATTACTTCTACCACCCACAAGAGAACAAAATATTTGTTGCTCTCCATACGGTATTCCTAGAAAATGAATTCCTAAATGCAGTGGTAAGTGGGAGGAAAGTAGAAATCGATGAAAATCAGAGTGATACTGTTCCTAGCACCGAACCCCTCATGGAACATGAACAGTTCACCAAGGATGAGACTATTCCACAATCTTCTAATACACAAGAACCGCGTAGGTCAGAAAGAGTCAGAAAACAACCTGAGAGGTATGGGTTTCTGATATCACCTCATGTAGATATTAATCTTATTGAGGAAGATGAACCGACTACGTATGAGAAAGCGATATAAGGTATTGATTCCGCTTTATGGAAAGATGCCATGAAGTCCGAAATTGATTCCATGTATACCAACCAATTTTAGACACTGGTTGATGCACCAGAAGGTATTAAGCCTATTGGTTGTAAATGGGTCTTCAAGAGGAAGACCGACATGGAAGGCAACATACAAATGTACAAAGCTAGGCTTGTAGCGAAAGGGTATAGTCAACGACATGGTGTCGATTACGATGAAACTTTTCACCTGTTGCCATGATGAAATCCATTCAGATAATGCTTGTTATTGTTGCATATTTCGATTATGAAATATGGCAATGTACGTCAAAACTGCTTTCCTTAATGGGAACCTGGAGGATGTTTATATGCAATAGCCTAATGGATTTTTCGTGCCAAAACATGCAAACAAGGTTTGAAAGTTAAACCAATCAATTTATGGATTGAAGCAAACATCGCATTCTTGGAACCAACGTTTTGATGAGATCATAAAAGAATATGGTTTCATTCAAAATGAAGATGATTCTTGTGTATATAATAAGATTAGTGGGAGTGCACTGACATTCATTGTCATATATGTTGATGATGTATTTCTTTTAGGCAATGACATTCACATGCCACAATCGGTGAAAGCTTTGCTTTCATTAAAATTCTCCAAGTGAGACCTGGGAGAAGCAGCCTTTATTCTGGGAATAAAGATCTACCGGGATAGATCTAGAAAGCTGCTTGGACTTTCCCAGAGCTCTGACATTGACAAAGTGTTGAAGAGATTCAACATGGATCAGTCCAAGAGGGGGCTGCTTCTGGTGTCACATGGCCTCTCTCTATCTAAGGCCATGTGTCCTAAAACTGGAGAGAGAGATACAATGAGTCGGATCCCGTATGCTTGCGCAGTCAGATCGATCATGTACACCATGATATGTACGCGACCTGATGTCTCATATGCTTTGAGCATGTGCAGTCGCTATCAGGCCGATCCAGGTGAAAGTCAATTGATTATTGTAAAGAATATCCCTAAGTATATTAGACGAACTAAGGATGCTTTCTTAGTTTATGGGAATGAGAACTTGAGGTAACTGGGTATGCCGATGCAAGTTTCCAAACTGATAAATACGACTGTAAGTCACAATTAGGGTACATATTTTGTTTGAACAACAGAGCAGTGAGCTGGAAATCTTCAAAGCAAGAGACTGTTGCCGATTCAACAATATAAGTGGAATATATTGTTGTAGCTGAGGCAGCAAAAGAAGCAGTTTGGATCCGTAAATTCCTAATTGGATTAGGAGTAGTTCCGTTAGCAGCTGAGCCCGTACCTTTGTATTGTGACAATAACGGGGCTATAGCACAGGCTAAGGAACCGCGGTCTCATCAATGATCCAAGCATGTACTTTGACGGTTTCATTTGATTCAAGAGATCATACATCGTGGTGATGTGAAGATCGAGAAGATCGCATCAGATGACAACATTGCAGATCCGCTGACGAAGGCTATTTCTCAGTAAAAGTTTGAGCGACATGTACATAGTTCATGTGTTAGATACTTGAGTACTTGGCTATAAGCTAAGTGGGAGATTGTTGGACAATTATGACCCATAGCATCACTATTTGTAAATGACATTGTGTTTTTTGTACAAATTAACTATGTGACAAAAGGAAATTGATATTTTATCATTATGTAATTGGATTACTTGGATTATTAATGACAATAGTCCTTATAATTAAATCAGATTAATAAGATATAAGACAGTATTAATCCATGAACGGTTTAATCATTAAATATCCCTAGTCGTAGTATTATCGAGAATGGACATCGATAATGCGGAATAGACTAGTATTACACTTGTGCGCGTTATGGAAGCTTAACATCATAGTTCTCATATATTTAAATATTGGATACTTATGCAAGTGTGATAAGAGGTTCTGTTAGTCGTTGGATCGGGAACGGCTTCGCTCTAGATAGACCTCTCGGAGTCCCATTGGTATTATGACTATGTGTCTATGGGAATCCGAATCAGGGTAGGTGTATGTGATCTTTAACCTGAGACTTGCATCGCTAATACTTGCGACAATTAGTTTACTTTGGTATTAGTCGTCCGGAGCTTTAACATGTTATGTGTACGCCTCTGCTGGGTTTACTGAGAATCGTAGTGTATTGGGTGTGATATCTAGATGGGAGTATCACTTCAGTCATATAGAGATGATGATCACGCATGATACAATACTAGTACTCTTAAATGCTACAGCTATCAGGATAGTATGACTAGGTCATGATTATCTGTTTACAGAGACTAGTTACGCGTGATCCGATATATGCTTCGTACGGGGCAGACACAGAGCCAGCCATAGGCCTAGCATGTGACATCCGATATTGGATCGTATTACGCAATACTTTGTATACTACGCCTGATACAGATTATATATTCCTCGTTGAATATTTCTGGAGAATTGGGTTGTCACAGTGCTTTGCTAGAAGCCAACCATGTCTTGTAAATCGGTGAGAACGTGGTACGAGGTACGCACGTGTTCGGATAGTTTGATGAACGCATTTCCTGCCAACATATCCAGGAATCTCTTGGGTCGCTTCCCAAAGATTCACCAATGACATTTGACTCGAATAGAATTAATCTGGGATTAATTATGAGAGAGAAAATTAATCTGGGATTAATTGCGGCAAGAATTAATCTGGGATTAATTCGTCTAGAAGAGAGAATGCGATTAATTTGGAATTAATCGATAAAATAAATTTAATTGTTAAATTGGATTTTTCTATTTAATTTATTTATTTGGGCTAAAATAATATATCAAATATATTAATTGAAATTGGATTTCAATACGAGATTAAAATTAGATTTTAATTCGGGCAAACGAATTAATTTGGAATTAATTCGTAAGCGACTTTCGTAATAATTTTGCGAGGCATAATTATTTAATTAAATTGGATTTAATTATCAAGCAACGGGAAATTCGTTTAATAGGATTAAACAAACCCGGGCCCAAAGTCAAGTTGTGTGTTGTGTAAGCCAACTTAAATTTTGAATTTAAAGTGGTGGGACCCACTTTACTTACATCACTTGTCACAAAAGGTGATGGACTTGGTTGGGCTTATTAATTGGATGCATTTATCAAAAACACCAGCCAAGTCAAGGCTTAATCACTCATCTCTCTCATTTCTCTCTACATGCCGAATTTCTCCCTACGAGGTAGGAAATATTTTGCTTCCAAAATTCATACTTTCTAGCACTTGGAGAGTCCAACAAGGTGATAGGGAAACTCACCCAAGGATTTGGAACTCATCATAAGCTTGGAGCTTCATCCATTCAAAGGATTTTTGAAAATTCTCAACCGATCAATGTAAGTTTTTCCACAACTTATCTTGATAATTCACACACAAATCATTGTTTAGAGATCTTGTGGCATGTGTAGGACACTAACAAAGTTCTTAGTATAGAATAGGATAAAATATGAGACGAAAAGTATACTAAGGAAAAGGTTTGGTATATTTATAGCATAATATGAAATCAATGAGATAAATTAATGCAAAGTCGCAATTAGCATAGCCGGTGGATCATCAAGGTACGGTATATTTATATAAATTTGAGTAATAACCCTTGACAGTGCTAGACTATGGAAAATGAGTTGGTGTAGAACACCGTAACCAGACTTACAGTAGCAATGAAAGTAAAGGTATTAAGAAAGCATGAACTATAACTAGAACCGAATAGCCAGTGTCCTCGTCTATAATAGCGGTGTAGTTTAAACAAAGGAATTCAAATGGATAAGCTCCCAGAGAGGCTATCAGAACCAACCTCCTTTGTACAAACTCTTTGGGTAAAAAGATAATGAGTAAGAGATACATGAAGGATTTGACCCTGTACTACAAGGTCTTAAGTTATACAGATAGGCTGAGGCAAGGAAAATTATAGAGCAGAACTGATAAACAATCTGGTATGAATATATGTGTGTGTATACTTTCCAGAGTTAAGGCATGAGTGCAAGAACCCCATTACAGGACACACAGTACCTTCAGAGATGAAAGACCACTAAGTAAAGATTGAAAAGCGTAGCCAATAGTTATACAAAACAAGTTAGAGGGCGTTGAGCTCTTAACAAGAAGACTATTAGATATATCTTCTTGTAGATAGATATAAGAAGACTAAGCAATCAAGAACTAAAAGGTGTAGAAGACCACGAACGTAGTACCATTCAGAACTGATAGCTCATGCGAGTAATAAGCTGGTGTAAGTAAAGTATAAGGAAAGATCCAGGAATGAAACTTCTTTGATGCACCATAAGAGCTGTAGCATGGCCGTAGGTAAGTAAATCAGTAGGAATTTTATGAAAACTAGGATGATGAGTCCTCTCTCGATTAAAAATTCAAGAAGTATCAAACATGGAACATAAGTTAAGATAAGAGGAAGATTAAAGCGTGCTTATTAGAAAAAGGACAAATGATCAGTTTAACCGAGATCTTAGCCATTGGGTCGTGTTGGATAATATGACCCATAGCGTCACTATTTGTACAGATCACGGTGTTGCTGTACAAATTAACTATGTGACAAGGAAATTGCACTCTCATCATTTGTGATTAGATCACCATAGATGTATAAATGAAGAGAGGTCCATATGATTAGTTCCTGGATTGAGATGATATGAGACAGTATCAATCCCCGAAGGATTAATCATTAAATATCCCTAGCTGAAGTATTATCGAGACTGGACATCGATAATGCGGAATAGGCTAGTATTGCACTTGTGCGCGTTGTGAGGGCACAACGGCATAGTTCTCATATATATAAGTATTGGATACTTATGCAAGTGCGATAGGAGGTCGTGTTTCACCGATGGTACGGGAAACAGCTTCGCTCTGGATAGACCCCTCGGAATCCCATTGGTATTATGACTATGTGTCTATGGAGGCCGAATCGAGGTAGGTGTGTATAGTCTTAACCTGAGACTTGCATCGCTAATACTTGCGATAATCGGTAAACTCTGGTCTTGGTGGTACAGGGCTTTAACCGGTTCTGGGTACACCGCTTTGGGTTTATCAGAGAGTGTAGTGTATTGGGTGTGATGTCAAGATGGAAGTGTCACTTCAGTCATTTGGAGATGATGTCACGCAGGATACGGTACTAGTGCTCTTGAGTGTTGCGCAACCAATCGGGATATTGTGACCAGGTCATGTATATCCGATTATAGAGACTATGTACCAGACATCCGACATGTGTTTCGGACGGGGCAGACACTTATCCAGCCCCAGCCCTAGCACGTGATTATCCGATACTGGGCCGATATACACAATACTACAGTATACTACGCTTGATACAGATCTATATATTCCTGTAAGAATATTTCTGGAGAATTGGGTAGGCATGGCGCTTTGCTAGAAGCCAACCTTGTCTTGTAAATCGATATAAACGTAGTACGAGGTACTTACGTGTTCGGACAGTCCGACGACCATATTTACTGCCAACATATCCGGAGATCATGGGTCGGTTCCCGAAGATTCACGATGACGTATTACTCGCACTTTGATTAATCTGGGATTAATTAGAAGAGAGAGATAGAATTAATCTGGGATTAATTCGATGAGAGAGAAAATTAATCTGGGATTATTTACGAGATATTTTATCTGGGATAAAGTATTAATTAAAGAGAGAGACGATTATTTGGAATTAATCGATAAAATTAATATATTCGATATATTAATCGAAATTGGATTTCGACGCGGAATTAAAATTAGATTTTAATTCGGGCAAACGAATTAATTTAGAATTAATTCGTTAGCGACGTGAATAGTGAATTCGCTAGGCGTAATCATTTAATTACGACGCGACGGAAAATTCGTAATTTGGAATTAGCGAACCCGAGCCCGAGAGTGATTGCGAGCGCATTCGCATTTCGAATTCGAGCGCTGCTCGCGAGTCACATCAAGCGTCAAATCGTTTGTCACATCATGCGTCAAATCAATTGTCACTTTGAGTGATGTGACTTGACAACATGTCACTTTATTAAAGTGATGTGATATGACTTAATGTAAAGTAGATATGATGTGTGAAAAGTAGAAAAGCATTATTAGACTTTGCTTTTACTTTTAAAAATATTTGATAATGATTTATATATTTATTTTGTTTTTGAAAATAAAATTAAAATATATAAACTTATCATTTTCTCTCTCTCACATGCAAGGGCATACGGTTTCTTCATCTCCCTCTCTTTCTCTCCTTCACGATTTAGGCATCAGACTTCTTCTTCTTCTTGTTGCATTTTCTGCCGAGCAAATGGAGAAGCAAGATGACCCTTTTTGTTGCTAAATCTTGTGCTAGCACACTCTAGGAGGCATACATAGGTGATAGGGAAGCATCTTCTTGAGCAAGGAAGCTTGAAGCTTGGAGCTTCAATGGTGGT
>SKCR01031358.1:0-16404 GCA_019454045.1 Zanthoxylum bungeanum | reverse complement strand
TGGATATCATAGTACCAAGATCTTGCAACAAGAGTGTGCTAGCACATTCTTTGTATTCCTCCATGAGTGTGTAGCACATAGATCATTTCCTCCATGAGTGTGCTAGCACATAGATCATTTCCTCCATGAGTGTGCTAGCACATAGATCATCCTCCATGAGTGTGCTAGCACATGTATTCCTCCATGAGTGTGCTAATCACTTCCCTAATACCTTTGTATTCCTCCATGAGTGTGCTAGCACATAGATCTTGCAACAAGATCATTTGTTTCTCCTTCATTGATCGGTCAAACCAGAAAAATAGAAAGGGAAATCGGTCCAAGACCGAGAGAGAAGAAGATGAAGTTTTGGCTCTGAAATGAGCAAAAACGTGTACAGAGGAGAGAGAGGAGGGAAAAGAAAAAGTAATAGTTTTTATTGATTTATTTTCCAAAAATAAATAAAACATATATACCAAAATCATTTTCCCAAAAGCAAAGCATTAAATGCTTGTCAATCAACATAAATCAACTCACATCAATCACTCAAATGTCACATCACTCAAAGTGACATGTGATTTGACGCTTGATGTGATTTGCGATTTGACGCTTGATTTGACTTGTGATTTGACGCTTGATTTGACTTACGTGCCGCACTCGAATTCGAAATGCGAATGCGCTCGCAAACAATCCCGGGCTAGGGTTCGCTAATTCCAAATTAACAAATTTTCCGTTGCGTCATAATTAAATGAATACGCCTAGCGAGTTCACTATTCACATCGCTAACGAATTAATTCTAAATTAATTCGTTCGCCCGAATTAAAATCTAATTTCAATTCCGCGTCGAAATCTAATTTCGTTATAATATATCGAATATATTAATTTATCGATTAATTCCAAATTAATCGTTCTCTCTCTTTAATGATATTTTATCCGAGATAAAATATCTCCGTAATTAATCCCAGATTAATTTTCTCTCTCATCGAATTAATCCCAGATTAATTAAAGTGCGAGTCATACGTCATCGGTGAATCTTCAGGAACCGACCCATGAGATCTCCGGATATGTTGGCAGTAAATACGGTCGTCGGACTATCCGAACACGTAAGTATCGCGTACTACGTTTATACCGATTTACAAGACAATGTTGGCTTCTAGCAAAGCGCCATGCCTACCCAATTCTCCAGAAATATTCTTACAGGAATATATAGATCTGTATCAAGCGTAGTATACCCGTAGTTGTGTATATCGGCCCAGTATCGGATAGTCACGTGCTAAGGCTGGGGCTGGGGCTGGATAAGTGTCTGCCTCGTCCGAAGCACATGTCAGATGTCTGGTAACTAGTCTCTATAATCGGATATGCATGACCTAGTCATAATATCCCGATGGTTGCGCAACACTTAAGAGCACTAATACCGTATCCTGCGTGACATCATCTCCACTATGACTGAAGTGATACTTCCGTCTTGACATCACACCCAATACACTACGACTCTCTGATAAACCCATAAGTGGTGTACGCAGAACCGGTTAAAGCCCTGTACCACCAAGACCAAAGTCTATCGATTATCGTAAGTATTACCGATGTAAGTCTCAGGTTAAGACTATACACACCTACCTTGATTTCGGCCTCCCATAGACACATATTCATAATACCAATGGGATTCCGAGGGGTCTATCTAGAGCGAAGCTGTTTCCCGTACCATCGGTGAAACACAACCTCCTATCGCACTTGCATAAGTATCCAATACTTATATATATGAGAACTATGTCGTTGTGCCCTCACAACGCGCACAAGTGCAATACTAGCCTATTCCGCATTGTCGATGTCCTGTCTCGATAATACTACGACTAGGGATATTTAATGATTAATCATTCGTGGACTGATACTGTCTCATATCATCTCAATCCAGGAACTAATCATATGGACCTCTCTTCATTTATACATCTATGGTGATCTAATCACAAATGATGAGAGTGCAATTTCCTTGTCACATAGTTAATTTGTATAACAACACCGTGATCTGTACAAATAGTGACGCTATGGGTCATATTATCCAACAGTCAGGAGTACGGAATAGCCCACGGGGGAACTAAACCGGAGAAATAACATGGAGTCGCCACCCAGTGTAAACTGGGAAAATGATTTAAGGCCGCACTCACCCCTCGAAAGGGAAGACCTCAAACTGTTGGGAATGGTCCCTTACTTATGCCACTTGTAATGAACGGATTTGTGCAATAATTTAACCAAGTCTACGCAACATATATTCCCAAGAGATTCTAGATCTAGTTCACATTCATAAAAATAAATCCTATATCTAAGTTTGCATGCTTTAAAAGTAAGTAATCATAATGGCAACACACGATAACACACAATAATCTCATGAGCATATTGAATTATCAAACACGAAAAATAAATAACAACCTAAACATAAACGTAAATTAAATTCCTAATGCGAAAGAAAATAACTAAATCATGTATAAAGAAATAACATACTAACGACTAAATCATGCTTAAAAATAAATAATGTACTAACGATTAAATCATGCTCAAACACAAGGTTGGATGAAACGAAATATGTGTGTCTCTCGAGCGGTACGTGGCATTGTATCCCGAGTGCGAATCGTAATACCGTCCATTCAGATTCGGCTACAGAATTTACGTCCGGGTTTCCATCCGATATACCGCAAGAGAGGACACATATCTCATTCATCCGAAAGTCATATCATACACCAATCAACAATACTCATGTGAAGTAAAATAAGATAATAAATAAAAATAAAAAGAGAATAAATAAAATGGGTGCCCTCAGGTCTAACCTCTTAAGTCGTCTCTTGGAAGTGTGTTATGCGACCGTCGGAAGGGTTAATGCTCTACAACTCCTCTGGTTCACTGGTTCATTGTTTTCCTTCGTTGCCTCGCTGTTTCGGGCTGATGTTTCCTTCTTTTTAGGCCGCTTTTTTGGACTATTTAAAGTTTTAATTTAGAGGTGATTCGGGGACTATTTTTGTTCACTGTTTAAGGGCTACTGGATTTGTTGTTCTCGGCTGTGGTTGAGGGCTTTGCAGTTCATGGTTTGAGGGCTGCTTGATTTGTTGTTCTCGGCTGTGGGGTTACGTTGATGAGCAGTCTCGGTCAGGGAGGGGCAGTTCGTTGGAGGGTTCACAGCTGAAGGTCTGGTGCATGTAAGGGTTTACGTAAAGGGCTGGCTGGTGTGTTTAGGGTCTTTGCTTGGTCGATTAAGGGGCTGCTGAGGGTTTATTTTGTTATGTGAATGAGGGGCGTTCGGTGTGTGTGTGTTTAGCATAGGGAGAGAGAGCCAAGATGAAGAGAGAGAGAGAGAGAGAGAATGAAGCTGCGTCTTTTAGGGTTTTATTTCACTGTTTGCCGAGAGAGAGCTAGGGTTTAACGTGTGTGGTGGCAGTGTCTTGGTGCGGTTTGATTTTGTTTTTTTGTGGCTGCATGGTTCAGCTTCTTGTGTTTGTTTCTAGTCAGTGTAGTTTGTTTATGGTTTCTTACAGAGAAGAGAGAAAATGGAGTTGCGTGAGTTGTGCATGGTGTTTAGGTTTGGCTTAAGGGACGAGAGAGAAGGTGATGATGAGTGGAGAGAGGGGAAGGGGCTCTTTTGTTTTGTTGAGTGAGAACTCAAGATGGTTTAGGGTTTTTACGTTAGTGGAGGAGAGAAGACCAATGGAGTTTTGTTTGTTTGGCCGTGAGCACTGAGAGAGAAGTAAGAGCCGTGGGGAGTGGGAAGTGAGCTCCAGGGAGTGAAGGGTTGGTTTAGTCTTCTTTTTATGGGCAAGGGTTGGGGTTTACCTTGTACGGGTAGGAAATAAATAATGTGTAATAATGGGGGAGATTTAATTAGTGTGTCAAAAGAAAGGATCTCATTAATTTAGGGAGGGGATTGTTTTAGTTTAGGAAAATGATTTAATTTAATTAGGAAGGTGAATTATTTAGATTTATTTAATTTAGGCATGTGATTTATTTAAATTAGAAAGGTGATTTAATTTATTTTAACATGTGTTTAATTAGTAAACCATGATGGACATCTAGGCAAATGGTCATTCACCGATCCGCCATCTCTTCAACTAGTCATCTCGCCGACTACTCAGGCTTCCACTGCTAAGATCCTCTAATTAAGTGCTCGCGAGTCTAGTCAAGATCAACTACTCAAAATATCGGATGAGAGTACATCTCGCACTTATCGTTTCTAAGGTTTCACCCTGAAGCAAACAATTTCATCATCGGACTCATGCTTAACTATTTAGGAAAATACCCGAACAAGTAGGCAGAATCAATGTCTTTATTATTAATAAATGTGGGATCACAATTGAATAAGATCAGGGAAACAAACATCTCCATAATTTGCAACTTCGTCTTCCCCCGTCTTCTTGCTTTCTTCGAACATCAGATTCTCCAACTGCAGTAGTTCTTTTTCCTATTTACTTCCCTTTTTTGCCACCTCCTTCTTGTCACTGTCCGAGAAGTTTTCCCATAAATCCTTCATCTACTTTATTTCATCTTCACTATTGTTGCCCCGTATCCCCATGCGGGAAGTTTGGTGGTTGTGAGTTTGGAGGACAAGGCTATCGGGTAGGCCGGAGTTGATAATGTAGGTTGGTGGTGGGTTTCTGTGTGTGTTGGGTTATTCTTTTTCTGGGTCAGGTATTTTATGGGCATCAATGAGGTCTTGGATTTCATGCCTAAGACGGGTGCATTTGTCAGTGTCATGGCCTTTTTACTGGTGGAGGTAACAATATAGGTTTAAGTCAAGGTAGCGGGGCACAGGGTTTGGAAGTGGTTTAGGTTCTAAGGGGTTTAGGAGTCCTTGCCTTTTCAGCTCTTCAAACAACTCCGACAAAGGTCTACCAAAATTGGAGAATTGTCTGTTTCTGATAGGGGCGACCTCAGAATGAGTGGGCTTGGTCCTTGAAGGTTCCCCAATGGTCTTTCTATTCTGGTTGCCAAACTTCCTATTATCGGCCATACGGGGTACAGTCAAACTGGCCACTGCATTGGTCAAAACTTACAACTGCTCAGTAATCTTAGTGAGACGGTTTCCAGTTGATCCATACGAGATCCATCGTTAACTGATTCGCTCATGTTGGCTAGTGGTATTTTGGTGAGTCTGCCCTCTTCCCTAACCCAACGGGTATCTATGATGTCTTTTAAAACTACAAGTTAGCATGTATGCGTGCGATGCATGGAATGTATAAGTTGCCCATTGTCATTTTAAAGCATTCAATCATATATTGCGAGGTGCCAACTTGTCCCAGTTGAAAAGGCCCAACAGGTTTACACTTTTGCGATAACATGGCTAAACAACTTCAAATGATAAGGGGCATAAACATAAAGTGGCCCATCGGCATTTTAGAAGCTTTTGGCCAAATTTCCATAAAGCACGGACTCGTCCCAGTTTAAATGGCCCAACAAGCCCATACCTCATGACAAAAAGTCCAACTGAATCCAAATGACGACGGTCCTAAACGAAAGCATAAATGGATAGTTTCTATTAGTCCTACAACTACAGTTCATGTGCGGGTTTATAGGGGTATAGACAAAGGCTCTCGCCGGCGAAGGATTGCCCACAACTAGGACTCCCCACTCAAGGGTTCAAGCGAGCAATTGAGTGCACCTTTTTTATACACTAAGGTACGTGCCAACGAGTTATGGTGCGTGACTGACTGTCAAATGGATTTCCGATTGTAGATTCCCTAGAGGGAGGGTGGAGCAAACTTTCTTAAATACCCAAGCATTTTAGGCTCTTATCGCCTTGGTGACAAGAATAAACAACAAATCCTCCAAATTAGTGTGTCATAGTGAGCTGCGGGTAATGATTATTTAGGTGCCTTCATAGCTTTTCCTTATAGAAAGGTAGTGAATGAAGGAAGACACCAAACCATTACCTAGCTTTAATAATGCCTTTGATTAAACCCCTTCAACCCACTATAGACACGATTAACTAAAGCACAAATCACAATCATTACAAGACATTATTTCAGGGCCGATTCTCTATCCCCAGTGGAGTCACCAGACTGTAGGACACAGGAATCGGCGACGCTGTTCCAGGCTCACGACGTAGTTGGGAGTACGGAATAGCCCACGGGGAACTAAACCGCAGAAATAAAATGGAGTCGCCACCCAGTGTGAACTGGGAAAATGATTTAAGGCCGCACTCACCCCTCGCAAGGGAAGACCTCAAATTGTTGGGTTCAGAATGGTCCCTTACTTATGCCACTCGTAATGAACAGATTTGTGCAATAACGTAACCAAGTCTACGTAACATACATACGCAAGAATAACCTATATCTAAATTGGCATACCACCTATATCTAAGTTTGCATGCATAAAAGTAAGTCGACATAACGGCAAGCACATAACCTCATGCATACATTAAATCGCTAAGCATGACAATGTAAATAAATAATAATCTAAACATAAACGTAGAAGAGACATAATCAAGTTCCTAATGCGAAATAAATAACTAAATCATACTTGGAAATAATCAACTAATCATGCATAAAAAATAACATACTAAACAACCTAATCATGTATAAAAGTAACATACTATTTCTAATAAACAACAAATAAACATAAGATCGGATGACATGAAATATGTGCGTCTCTCAAGCGGTACGTGGCATTGTATCTTGAGTGCAGACTGCACTACCGTCCATTCGGATTCAGTTACGAAATTTACGTCCGGGTTTCCATCCGATATACCACAAGAGAGAACACATATTTCATTCATCCCATGGCCATAGCATATATTAACCAACAATACTCATGCGAATAAGTATTAACAAATAGTAGAAAATAAGCGGAAGTAAATATAAAAGGGTGCCCTCAGGTCTAACCTCTTAAGTCGTCTCTTGGAAGTGCGCTACGCGGTTGTCGGAAGGGTTGATGCTCCGCAACTTTTCCGATTTACTGGTTCGTTGTTTTCCTTCGTTGTTTCGCTATTTTGGGCTATTGTTTGCTCACTGTTTCTGTGATATTTGGGCTGTGTTTCAAGGCCGAATTTTCAGGTAATATAAGACAGTTTACTGGGTAGAATTTTTGGTGGTAATAGAGGGATTTACTGGGCAGATTTGCGGTGATAATTGGGCAGTTTACTGGGTTATTTTTCAGTGTTTAAGATGCAGTTTAAGGGGCTGTCTTTCTCGGTAATGGCTGAGCAGTTTGAGGTATTTTCTGGGCAGTTTTTATGCGGTTTTTGTGGTGTTTTCAGAGAGTTTGCTGGGCAGTTTATGCGTGAAATTCAGGGGCTGTGTGAGGGCTGTTTGCGTGAAGGTTAGGGGCTGTGTTGAGGGTTGTTTGCGTGAAGGTTGGGGGGCTGGATGCGTGATGGAGTGATCTTCCGAGAGAGGTGTGGCTACTATATGCGTGTAAGTTGGTTGCTGAGATTAGGGTTCTGGTTTATTGGTTGTGGGCGAGAGAGATAGGAGAAATGGAGGTCAGAGGGCGTGAGGTGTGGCTGCTATGTGCGTTGGTTTAGAGAGAGATGAGATGCCGTGAAGGAGAGAACTAAAGTTGTTATTAGGGTTTATTTATGAAAGCCGTGAGTCATAGTGAAGATGGAGAGGTTTGAAGTCGTGAGTGTTGTGAATGAGCCAGGAGAGATTAAGGAAGAGAGGCGTGAGGGAGAAGGGAATGCTGGGGGGTTTCTAAGGTTGGGGTTATGCTTCTTTTTATAGGCAAGGGTTGAGGTTTACCTTATATGGGTAGGAAAACCAAGATTGTGTAATTATGTGGGAATATTTAATTTGTGTGTCATAAGGAAATGATCTTCTTAATTATGAAGGGGATTATTTTAGTTTAGGAAAGATATTTAATTTAATTAGGAATGTGTTTTATGGGATTTGATTTGATTTTATTAATTTGGGAAGATGAATTGGTTTGATTTTAACATGTTTTTAATGTGTGAATTTATTATTTTGGATGTGTTTTAATGGGTTTGGGCGTGAATGTGGTCCATTGGGCGTGTGGTTGGTGTTTTGGTGGGCTTGGTGTGGATTGCGGGGGTTTTGGGCCAATGATGTGTGGCTTGCGGGGATTTTGGGTCAAGGATAAGTTTTAAAACAGTGGTCCAACGAACGACCCCACAGCTAAGCAAACGAATTAAGTCCAACAAGACATTGATTTATGAATTTCCCTTCCGACGTCCGTTTCCCGTGACTTCCGTGACTTAAATAGGTAGTGCCTGTTGGGTTTCTACTATAGTCCCGGGATCGATTTCAAGTAAGAAAAACACATACTAATACATCAAGAAGTACGGCGGAATCATACTTACATTGATCGGTTATGCGATGCGAGGAACACAAAAAATTTTGCTCCCTTGAAGCTCACGGTTTTTTCTCCTTGTTGTCCTCCAAATTCGGTCAACACCTCCATGGATTCTCCAAGCTCCAAGCTATGTATTGTGATTCCATGCTCATGGATAGGTTTCCCTATCCCCTTGGATGACTCTTCATGTGCTAGCATTGGCAAGATTTGCAATAAATCTTCCATTTCTCTTCATCTTGTTCTCGGCATTTGACAAGAAAATGGAGAGGAAATTTGGCCCAAGGCCGAGTAGAAAGAGAAGAGGGAGAGTCAGAAGTGTGTGTTTGGTTTGTGTATCTAATACACTTAATTGATTTTCCAAAATCAATTAATGATATACCAATTTCAAAAATGGTAAAATGGCATTAAAAGCCTTCCAACCACCACCATCAACTTCCATCACTATTCACATCAAAAGTGACTAGACATCGCATCACTCAAAGTGACAAGTGATTTGACGCTTGATGTGACTAGTGGTTTGACGCTTGATGTGACATATGGGCCGCACTTAAATTCAAAATGCGAGTGCGCCCGCAAACACTCCCGGGCTCGGGTTCGCTAATTCCGAATTAACGAATTTTCCATTGCAACGTAATTAAATAATTATGCCTAGTAAAATTACTATTCACGTCGCTAACGAATTAATTCTAAATTAACTCGTTCGCCCGAATTAAAATCTAATTTCAATTCCACATCGAAATCCAATTTCGTATAATATATCAAATATATTATTTTATCGATTAATTCCAAATTAATCGTTCTCTCTCTTTAAATAATATTTTATCCCAGATAAAATATCTCTGTAATTAATCCCAGATTAATTTTCTCTCTCTTATAATTAATCCCAGATTAATAAAGTGCGAGTCATACGTCATCGGTGAATATTCGGGAAGAGACCCATGAGATCCCCGGATATGTTGGCAGTAAATCCGATCGTCGGACTATCCGAACACGTGCGTACCTAGTACTACATTTTTACCAATTTACAAGACATGGTTGGCTTCTAGCAAAGCACCGTGCCTACCCAATTCTCCAGAAATATTCTTACTGGAATATGTGATCTATATCAGGCGTAGTATACGTAGTATTGCGTATTTCGATCCAGTATCGGATGTCACGTGCAAGGCCTGGGGCTGGAATCGTGTCTGCCCTGTACGAAGCACATATCGGATCTCTGATAACTAGTCTCTATAATCGGATAAACATGACCTAGTCATAATATCCCGATAGCTGCAGCATAAAAGAGAACCAGTTTTGTATCCTACGTGATCATCATCTCCACTATGACTGGAGTAATACTTATGTCTTGACATCACACCCAATACACTACGATTCTCAATATACCCAAAAGAGGCGTACACAGAACCGGTTAAAGCCCTGGATGACAAAAACCAAAGTATATTGATTGTCGCAAGTATTAGCGGTGCAAGTCTCAAGTTAAGACTAAATACACATACCCTGATTCGGACTTCCATAGACACATAATCATACTACTAATGAAATTCTGAGGGGTCTATCCAGAGCGAAGCTGTTTCCGTACCATCGGTAAACACAACCTTCTATTACACTTGCATGAGTATCATATACCCAAATATATGAGAACTATGCCATTATGCTCCCACAACGCGCACAAGTGTAATACTAGTCTATTCTGCATTATCGATGTCCAATCTCGATAATACTACGACTAGGGATATTTAATGATTAAACCTTCGTGGATTGATACTGTCTCATATCATCTCAATCCGGAACTAATCATATGGACCTTCTATCATTTATACATCTTGGTAATCTAATTACAAATGATAAAAGAGCAATTTCTTTTGTGACATAGTTAATTTGTACAACAACACCATGATCTGTACAAATAGTGATGCTATGGGCCATAACTGTCCAACAATCTCCCACTTGGCCTATAGCCAATCACTCAAGTGTCCTACACCCGAACTATGTACGGTTCGCTCAAACTTCTACTGAGAAAATGCTTTCATCAGTGGATTTGCAGGGTTATCATCTGATGCGATTTATTCGATCATCACATCGCCACGATGTATGATCCGAACGAATCAGATGAATATTTGAAATATATATCTGGATCGTTGATGAGACCATTAATTCTTTAGCCTGTGTTGTAGCCTAGCTCAGCTGCTAACAGAACTACTCCTAATCTGATTAGGATTATTATCGATCCAAAAGGCTTCTATTGCTGCCTCAGCTGCAGCAATATCCCGTTTTTGTTGTTTATTCGGTAATAGTATCCTGCTTGGAAGATTTCCAGCCCACTGTTCCGTTATTCAAACTGTATAGTACCTTTCTTACGACTTATAGTCATTTTTTATCAGTTAGGAAACTTGCAACGGTGAACCTAGTCACTTCAAGTTCTCCTTCTCCATAGTATAAGAAAACATCCTTAGTTCATCTAAGATACTAAAGGATGTTCTTAACATCAATCCAGTGACTATCATCTGGATTGCCCTGATTGTGACTCCATATGCTCAAAGCGTATGAGACACCAGGTCGCGTACATTTATTTCAATGTACGAGTTCTCGAAGAGTACCAACAACCTTTAGATCTATCCAAATATATCTTTATTCCTAGAATAAAGGTTGTTTCTCCCAAGAATTCTATGGAGAATTTTTCATGAAAGCCAAGCTTTCACCGATTGTATTATAGGAATATCATTTCCAAGAAATGACATATCATCATTTATTAGGACATCACTGTCAGTGCGCTCCTACTAACCTTCTTATGTACACAAGAATCATTTTCGTTTTGAATCAAATCATATACCATTATGATTACATCAAAATGATATCGTTCCAAGAATGCAATGCTTGCTTCAATCCATACATGGATCGAATTAACTTGCAAACCTTGTTTGCTCGTTTTGGTACGACAAAACCGTTAGGATGTTGTAAACATCCTCCAAAAGGTTTCCTTTTAAGGAAAGCGATTTTGACGTTCAGCTGCCATATTTCATAAATGAAAGATGCAGCATAAGCAAGCATTATCCAAATGGATTTAACCATGGCAACGAGTAAAAGGTTTCGTCGTAATCGACACAATTTTGATAACGATACCTTTTCGCTACAAGCCTAGCTTAGTACGTGGGTATGTTTCCTTCCATGTATGTCTTCCTTGAAGACTTATATAGTACTAACAGGCACAATGCCTTCAAGTACATCAACCAGTGTCCAAACTTGGTTGGTTTACATGGAATCCATTTCGGACATTATGGCACTTTGCCATAATAGGGAGTCAATACCTTGTATCACTTCCTCATACGTAGTCAGATCATATTCCTCAATAAGATTGACATCTTTATGAGGTGAGATCAGAAACCCATACCTCCCATGTTGTTTTCTGACTCTCTCCGACTTACGTGGTTCTTGTGTATTTGAAGATTATTGGAATAGTTTCATCATTGATGAACTATTTGTGTTCCATTAAGGAATCAGTGCCTGGAATAGTATTACTCTGGTTTTCATCGAGTTTTACTATCCTCCCACTTACCACTGCATATCGGTATTCCTCTTAAGAAAACCGCATGGCGAGCAACAATTACATTGTTCTCTTGTGAGTTGTATAAGTACTATACTTTTGTTTCCCTAGGATAACCCACAACTTAGGCACTTATCAGATTTGGGTTCTAGTTTGGTATCATCCAAACATATGCCTAGCATACCCAAATCTACAGGAATGAGAAAATCCAGTTTCTTTCCTGTTCATATCTAATATGAAATCTGTCAAATAGATTTTATGGAACCTTATTCAAAATAAGTTTTGCACTATTTAAAGCTTATCCCTTGAAGGAAATGGTAGCTCAGAGCGACTCATGATTAACCTTATCATGTCCAACAGAATTTGGTTTCTCTGTTCGGACACACTGTCAAATTGACGTGTTCCGGGAGGAGTCCTCATTGAAAGAATACTATACTCTTTCACGTATCTGAGAAACTTATTGCGTAAGTATTTTCCATCATGGTCTAACTATGACGGTTTTAATACTATAGCCGATCTGTTTGTCTACTTCGTGTCGAAACTCTTTGAATTCATCAAAAGTTTCTGATCCATGTTTCACAAGAAACACATAACCATAACGCGATGCCACATCCGTAAAGGTCACAAAACATTCATATCCACATCTAGCCTAGCTAGACATGGGCCCACTGACGTCACTGTGAACAAGGGCTAACAGATCGGTGGCACTTTCACTTTTACCAAGTAAAAAGTATTTCAGACACTTTACCTAATAAACTAGATTCGTAGACATCATTTGAATATAATCAAATCCGTCCTAGTATCCACTCTTCAAAAGTGTGGATATACGAGTCTTGTTTAATGTGTCCTAGACAACAATGCCACATATAAGTCTCAACTGATTAATTCAGTTTGAGCTATTAGTTTGTCATGTATTATGTTTTAGATTCATTTATATTCAAAATATAAATATTGTTATTCACATCTAATGTTTTTATCTCAATATCATCTTTATAAAATAAAACACTTTAGTGTTCTAAAATATAAAGGTATACCCATAACTTGTTAAACCCTGATACAGAAATAATGTTTCTAGTCAAACTAGTTACATTATAACAGTTTCCTAATTTAAGTACACACCCGAAGGGTAGTTCCTAAACTTAGGTTTCTACGGTTAAAACAGTGACTTTCGTCCCGTTTCCGATTCGTAGGTAAAATCTCAACTAAAGTCAGTATCCTGCTCTCAACAGATTATGCACATCAGCACATATTTATGTACCACATTTAATATCTAAAATCCAATTTTAATACTAGTAGTTAATATATTTATGACAAACATATTTGAAGCCGGAGCCTTGCCCGTCTTTAATTCCTTCATGTCTGCCTTGTCCATATGGCAGTCACGCTTCCAGTGACCCCGTTTGCCACAGTTTAGGCAGACATTTTGGGATATGTCCTATGTCTTCCCAGAAGATTATAATGATTTTGCCTTTGACCCTTTTCCACACCCCATAAGCCTTTGGCCAAGCCTTGGCCTTCCGAAATGTCGAAGTAAGATGCGCCTTGCGCTTCTTGCCCTATTGCAAATTCTGGCTTTGTCTCCTTGAGAATAGCCATTAACTCTCCAAGTGTTTTCTATTGCAATTTGTACTTCTAAGATCTAAGGATAGATCTATGAAGATCCTTCAATTTCAATATCATACTATAAGGATCTAATCCTTAGTTCTGACTAAGAAATTAAAGAATCTTTGCGGCAAGCATAACGGATTAAGCACTAAAGTTATCATCACATGAATATTCCAAATATCATGTTCTACTATTTGCTCAACTCCGGGCTTAGGCTCGAGACGTCACTATATCAAATAAAGTAACTTTTCGGTCTCCAGGACTATCCTGAGATTTTATTCCCAATTTGAAAATTAAAGCCGTTTAAAAAACATTTTCACCCAGGTTTATGTTTTAAACGCTAATCTTTCAATTATCTTGATTCCAATAGTCTAACTATCAAATCAACGATTTTAGGTACTATTGATTATAATGATTACTATAGTTTAACTATATAATCAACTATAATTTGATTGGTTAAATTCAATTATATTGATTACTATAATCCAATTATAAAATCAACTATTAATTGAAGTAGTTTGAATACAGTCCAACTGTTTAATTTAAAACAACAATTAAATATTAGTCCAACTAATATATATTTATGTATTGACGAAAAATTGAAATGAGCGCGTATGGCAAGTAACTAAACGAATTTTGCAAATTTAATACTTGCCTCCCACTATTTTTCGGCGAACCTCTAACCCTCTGTGGAGTACTCGGGAAACCTTGTTTCCTAGTGGGCTAGGATCCTGTTAAATAACACACAATCTTGACTTTGGCCAACAAATTGTATGATAATTAACTAGGTAGATCTCTAAGATCAATTGGATCCAATCCAATTCCTAGATCCAGTAGGTGGACATCCAAGTCCGAAATATATATCTTATATATGCCAATATATCCAATATATTGCCTAACCTTTTTCCTCTGAATCAACTAAGCCTTGGCTTTGGCACAACAAACTTAGTGATCCCAGTTAAGCGGAACCCATTGACCATGGAAAGCTTCGTAATCAATGTCGATGGACAAGAAGTGATCTTGACTTTGGCCAACAAATCAAAACTTGGACAAGACACCGATATAGAACAAAGCCTTCATGATTCAAACACATCCGCGATGGACAAAGGTCTTGACTTTGGCCAACAAACCAGTGCCAGTCTTGGATCTTGAGTAAGAATCACCCAATGGAAGGAAAAACGCTTAATATGTTTTGAGGGTTTTTCGCGTAATTGGCAACCAATTAATTATCTTTGTTAAGGTCTCATCATCATACACCCTTAAACATGAATTCTAAACACATAATAAGGCGTGTAAGTAAATAAATATAATAATGATATGCGGATGGTTACTTAACACATTGTTCCTAGAAAAAATCTCTCTCTTTCCTCTCTCTCACTAGCACAAGTATTACTTCTACCCGATTACATAACACTTCTAAAGAAACCTCATTAACACTTCTAAATATGCTCATTATCATCAACACATCCCCAACACATTTGAATCAAAAAATCACATCATTTTACATGCTTATAGTCACGGCAATGGTAGGGATTTCTTTGTCTGATTCGGTTTTAATCCAATTAAATCCAATTCAACATTACCCAATGTTTTCCAACTCATCCAATGATCAAAAACACAAAAAAAAAATCACCATGACTTATAGGGCATCATGATTCGGCCAAGCCAACCAATTTGGGGAAAATTGATCCAATCAATATTTCATGAAATTGATCATATACAACTTCAATACATCATCATTCAAGCATACTCAATCAATGAATTTTATCAAATCATGCTCAAATTGATTTTGCCCAATTTTTACCCTAATTCATTTCATGTTAAAAATGGCTCTGATACCATTGTTCGGTTTCTACTATAGTCCCGAGATCGATTTCAAGCAAGAAAAACACATATGAATACATCAAGAAGTACGACGGAATCAACTTCCATCACTATTCACATCAAAAGTGACTAGACATCACATCACTCAAAGTGACGAGTGATTTGACGCTTGATGTGACTAGTGTTTTGACGCTTGATGTGACATATGGGCCGCATTTAAATTCAAAATGCGAGTGCGCCCGCAAACACCCCCGGGCTCGGGTTCGCTAATTCTGAATTAACGAATTTTCCGTTGCGACGTAATTAAATAATTATGCCTAGCAAAAATACTATTCACATCGCTAACGAATTAATTCTAAATTAACTCGTTCGCTCGAATTAAAATCTAATTTCAATTCTGCGTCGAAATCCAATTTCGTTTAATATATCGAATATATTATTTTATCGATTAATTCCAAATTAATCGTTCTCTCTCTTTAAATAATATTTTATCCCAGATAAATATCTCTGTAATTAATCCAAGATTAATTTTCTCTCTCTTATAATTAATCCCAGATTAATAAAGTGCGAGTCATACGTCATCGGTGAATCTTCGGGAAGCGACCCATGAGATCCCAGATATGTTGGCAGTAAATCCGGTCATTGGACTATCCGAACACGTACGTACATAGTACTACGTTTTTACCGATTTACAAGACATGGTTGGCTTCTAGCCAAGCACCGTGCCTACCCAATTCTCCAGAAATATTCTTACTGGAATATGTGATCTATATCAGGAGTAGTATACGTAGTATTGCGTATTTCGATCGAGTATCGGATGTCACGTGCAAGGCTTGGGGCTGAAATCGTGTATGCCCTGTACGAAGCACATATCGGATCTCTAGTAACTAGTCTCTATAATCGGATAAACATGACCTAGTCATAATATCCCGATAGCTGCAGCATAAAAGAGAACCAGTTATGTATCCTACGTGATCATCATCTCCACTATGACTGGAGTGATACTTCCGTCTTGACATCACACCCAATACACTACGATTCTCAATATACCTAGAAGAGGCATACACAGAACCGGTTAAAGCCCGGGATGACCAAAACCAAAGTATATTAATTATCGCAAGTATTAGCGGTGCAAGTCTCAAGTTAAGACCAAATAGACCTACCCTGAT
>SKCR01031357.1:0-16450 GCA_019454045.1 Zanthoxylum bungeanum | reverse complement strand
ACGTGAAACCGTGAATAAGAGAGAGAAAAGCAAATGCTTTTTAACTTATATTTATATTTTATTTCCAAAATAAAATCAAATACCAAAAGCCTTTTCATTTACCAAGTACAAAAGTCAAAAAGGCAAAAGGCTTTCATCATTTTACATCACTATTCACATCACATCTATTCACTTTAATAAAGCGACATATTGTCAAGTCACATCACTCAAAGTGACAATTGATTTGACGATTGACGCGACTAGCGATTTGACGCTTGATGTGACTTGCGTGCCGCGCTCGAATTCGAAATGCGAATGCGCTCGCAATCACTCTCGGGCTCGGGTTCGCTAATTCCAAATTAACGAATTTTCCGTCGCGTCGTAATTAAGTGATTACGCCTAGCGAATTCACTATTCACATCGCTAACGAATTAATTCTAAATTAATTCGTTCGCCCGAATTAAAATCTAATTTTAATTCCGCGTCGAAATCCAATTTCGATTAATATATCGAATATATTAATTTTACCGATTAATTCCAAATTAATCGTTCTCTCTCTTTAATTAATATTTTATCCCAGATAAAATATCTCCGCAATTAATCCCAGATTAATTTTCTCTCTCATCGAATTAATCCAGATTAATTCTATCTCTCTTCTAATTAATCCCAGATTAATCAAAGTGCGAGTAATACGTCATCGGTGAATCTTCAGGAACCGACCCATGAGATCTCCGGATATGTTGGCAGTAAATACGATCGTCGGACTGTCCGAACACGTAAGTACCTCGTACTACGTTTATATCGACTTACAAGACAAGGTTAGCTTCTAGCAAAACGCCATGCCTACCCAATTCTCCAGAAATATTCTTACAGGATATATAGATCTGTATCAAGCGTAGAATACCGTAGTATTGTGTATATCGGCCCAGTATCGGCCCCGTCCGAAGCACATGTCGGATGTCTGGTAACATAGTCTCTATAATCAGATATACATAACCTGGTCACAATATCCCGATTGGTTGCGCAACACTCAAGAGCACTAGTACCGTATCCTGCGTGACATCAACTCCAATATGACTGAAGTGACACTTCCGTCTCGACATCACACCCAATACACTACGACTCTCTGATAAACCCAGAAGCGGTGTACACAGAACCGGTTAAAGCCCCTGTACCACCAAGACCAGAGTCTACCGATTATCGCAAGTATTAGCGATGCAAGTCTCAGGTTAAGACTATACACACCTACCTCGATTTCGGCCTCCCATAGACACATAGTCATAATACCAATGGGATTCCGAGGGGTCTATCCAGAGCGAAGCTGTTTCCCGTACCATCGGTGAAACACGACCTCCTATCGCACTTGCATAAGTATCCAATACTTATATATATGAGAACTATGCCGTTGTGCCCTCACAACGCGCACAAGTGCAATACTAGCCTATTCCGCATTATCGATGTCCAGTCTCGATAATACTTCGGCTAGGGATATTTAATGATTAATCCTTCGGGGATTGATACTGTCTCATATCATCTCAATCCAGGAACTAATCATATGGACCTCTCTTCATTATACATCTATGGTGATCTAATCACAAATGATGAGAGTGCAATTCCTTGTCACATAGTTAATGTACAACAACACCGTGATCTGTACAAATAGTGACGCTATGGGTCATATTATCCAACACCAAGTCCCAAACATATATCTTATATATGCCTATACATCGAATGTATACCCTAACCTTTTTCCTCTGAATCAACTAGGCATTGGCTTTGGCACAACAAACCTAGTGATCCCAGTCAAGCGCGGACCATTGACATGGAAGCTTCGTAATCAATGTCAATGGACAAGAAGTGGTATTGAATTTGGCCAACAAACCACAACTTGGACACGACACCGATATGGAACAAAGCCTCGTGATAAAAACACATCTTCGACGGGACAGGGCTTGACTTTGGCCAACAACCCCTGCCAATCTCAGATCTTGAGTAAGAATCACTCAATGGAAGGAAAAACGCATGATATTTTATGAGGGTTTTTCCTGTGCAATTGGCTACCAAATCTCTCATTTTCCATTGATCCTAGATCAAATCTCTCATTTTCTCTCTCCCGCTAGCACAAATATTTCTTCTACCCGTTACACTACACTTCTAAAGAAACCTCATTTACATGGAGGGGAATAGGTGAGAAGAGAATACAAAGAATAGGAGATAAGGCTGGACACGCAGGTCCAATTAATAAATCAAATTTATTACAATTTCCAAAATCGCCCCACCCGACTAATATCCATCCAATATACGTTATTCAAACATCAAACCATGTATTCATACAAGCATGTTATCAATCAATCTAATCAAATTAATTAATCTAATAATTAGTGATCATCCAATGTTCAAACAAAGATTTGATTTTGTTCGAGTCAAACTCGTATTGCGGACACATACTCAAAGTACGATTTCTCCGAATTAAATTAAATTACATAATTAAATCCAATTTAATACGCATTTAATTCTAATTCATTATTTAATTCCAAATTAAATAATACACTTTATAAAATAAACCTTTACGATTTAAATTCCAAATTTAATCGTTACGGGTCTCAAAGCCCGATTAATATCCAATATTAATTTAATTAAAGTCCAATGGGCTTTTAATTAATTTCTTGAGGCGTGGAATTTTGGTCAACTCGGGTCAAACCCGCAACCAAAGTCCAATTCGGGAGTTACCCCATAAGCCCATAAATTAATTTAGGCCCATTAGGCCCAATTAAACGTTAAAGGTTCATTAGTCGCATTTGGGCCTTTTGGAAGCGGTTTTGGGCCTAATTGGATCCAACCAATTTTGGCCTAAACCAACTTTGTACAACAAAGTCCAATAAACCCAATAACAACTTAAAAAGCCCAAATCCAATTTTAAGCCCAATAATTTAATTCCAAAAATTCCAAATTTTCCAATTAAATTACCTAAAGTGTATAGCATTATTAATTGCCCAAATCAAAGTTTCCAAAACATCAAATTTGTCCAATTAATCATGCTTAACATCAATTAATCATGTCCAACATAATTAAATCAAAATCAAACCCAATTTATACATGCTAAAGTCTCGGCCAAAGAGGGAAATTATGCCCAAATCAAATTCAATCCAATTGAACCCAATCAAACATAAATTCAACATCCCCAAATGATTTCTAAGTCATCCAATGAACAAAAAATCAAAAATCCAAGACAATAGGGCACTTGCCAAATTCGGCCATCACAAGCAAATTGGGGAAAAAATGTTCCAAACACTTTTCATCAAATTGATCTAATCAATCATCAATTAAACAACATTCAAGCATTCTAAATCATCCAATTTCATTAAACATGCTCAAAATCAAGTTTACCCAAATTTGTCATGCCCAAAATTTGGGGAAAAATGGATCCAACCAAATTTCATGAAATTGATTATGCACAACATCAATTCAACCTCATTCAAGCATACTATACTAAACAATTTAATCATTTGATGCTCAAATTGAGTTTACCCAAATTAAAATTTTGGCCAACATTAAGCAAATTGGGGAAAATCAATCCAATCAATTTTTCTTCAAATTGATTACATATAACTCTAATTAATTCATATACAAGCATTCTTAAACAAACAATTTGTCAAAATCATGCTTAAATCAAAAAGCCCCAAATTTAGCTCAAGAACCCTAATTCGTTTTATGCAACCAATAGCTCAAGATACCATTGAAGAGTTTCAATCAAGTCCCAAGGATCACAAACATGCATAAAAACGAGATGAATAAACAAAGGAGTAAGGCGGAATACATACTCACATTGATGGGTTTTGATGAAATGAAGAACAAGTTGCGTTTTTGCCTCCTGTGAAGCTCGGCAATGGCTTCTGGAACTGCAGTGGAGTGCACGGTGGGGGCTGTTTTGCTCCTTGTTCATTCGGCCATGGATGTCACCATTGAAGCTCCAAGCTTCAAGCTTTTCATGCTCACAAATTCCAAATTAACGAATTAACGAATTAACGAATTCCAAATTAACGAATTTTCCGTCGCGTCGTAATTAAATTATTACGCCTAGCGAATTCACTATTCACGTCGCTAACGAATTAATTCTAAATTAATTCGTTCGCCCGAATTAAAATCTAATTTTAATTCCGCGTCGAAATCCAATTTCTTATAATATATCGAATATATTATTTTATCGATTAATTCCAAATTAATCGTTCTCTCTCTTTAATTAATATTTTATCCCAGATAAAATATCTCCGTAATTAATCCCAGATTAATTTCTCTCTCTCTTCTAATTAATCCCAGATTAATTAAAGTGCGAGTTATACATCATCGGTGAATCTTCAGGAAGCGACCCATGAGATCTCCGGATATGTTGGCAGTAAATACGGTCGTCGGATAATCCGAACACGTAAGTACCTCGTACTACGTTTATACCGATTTACAAGACAAGGTTGGCTTCTAGCAAAGCGCCATGCCTACCCAATTCTCCAGAAATATTCTTATAGGAATATATAGATCTGTATCAAGCGTAGTATACCGTAGTATTGTGTATATCGGCCCAGTATCGGATAGTCACGTGCTAGGGCTGGGGCTGGATAAGTGTCTGCCCCGTCCGAAGCACATGTCGGATGTCTGGTAATTAGTCTCTATAATCGGATATACATGACCTTGTCATAATATCCCGATGGCCGCGCAGCACTTAAGAGCACTAATATCGTATCCAGCATGACATCATCTCCACTATGACTGGAGTGATACTTCCGTCTTGACATCACACCCAATACACTACGACTCTCTGATAAACCCAGAAGCGGTGTACGCAGAACCGGTTAAAGCCCTGTACCACCAAGACCAAAGTCTACCGATTATCGCAAGTATTAACGATGCAAGTCTCAGGTTAAGACTATACACACCTACCTTGATTTCGGCCTCCCATAGACACAAAGTCATAATACCAATGGGATTCCGAGGGGTCTATCCAGAGCGAAGCTGTTTCCCGTACCATCGGTGAAACACAACCTCCTATCGCACTTGCATAAGTATCCAATACTTAAATATATGAGAACTATGCCGTTGTGCCCTCACAACGCGCACAAGTGCAATACTAGCCTATTCCGCATTATCGATGTCCTGTCTCGATAATACTCCGGCTAGGGATATTAATGATTAATCCTTCGTGGACTGATACTGTCTCATATCATCTCAATCCAGGAACTAATCATATGGACCTCTCTTCATTTATATATCTATGGTGATTTAATCACAAATGATGAGAGTGCAATTTCCTTGTCACATAGTTAATTTGTACAACAACACCGTGATCTGTACAAATAGTGACGCTATGGGTCATATTATCCAACAGTCGGTTGGTAATGACATGCAAGTTTATATATTATAATAATGGAGATATCTAATGTAGAAGTAATAAAAGTGGAGCCTCTAACCCCAATATTTTCTTTATTGTTAATTTATCTTTTTAATTTCCAAGCCTCACTTTATGTCATTTACTTTTTTTATGTCTTCAATAATCCTAGATATGTGTGGTAAATAAACCTTTTCTAGGGGTGTGATGAATTCCAATATCATCATTTTATAAGTGGTTATTTTATGTCTTGGGTAATATAAAATTTTATTTATTGAGTCTTAAGCTTAATGCTTCTTATTAATTGGCCACTTATAAAATTGTACTGGTAAAATTAAAATAAACTTGATGAAGGAATTTTAGGTTTCAACCTTAGACTCAATAGCTCATGATCTCACCTGGGGGCATGGTGATCCTTAGGTAGATTTCCTTCCAGGATAGACATATACCTGTCGGGCGGGGGTAGCCATAATTGGAACTCAATCTTAATGAATTCAGGTAATTTTGTTAACATAGATATAAGATTAATTGGATTATTTTAGGTGTTTGCATCTGACCATCAATAGAGGCTTTTGCATAATTTCGTGTTCTATGTTAATAAACCGATATATTACACAAACATGAGATAGTCACTTCATCTTTAAAAGATATTGGAAGGATTCACAACTCTAGATAATTTTATTATATTGAATTTTCCTTTAATTTAATTTCACACAATTTTATTTACTTGTTTCAGACAAAAATCACTATCCAAACAACAATCAATCTATTAGATACTCGTAAATATTTAACGTCATTAATTAATAGCAAAGCTATTAAGTCCTCGTGGTATCGATATATTTATACTAATTGATCGATACGTGCACTTGCGTTATGTGTGTTTATCACCGATCCGTTGTTATTTGTACATTTAGTCGTATGAGAATTATTTTTGTAGTATGTCATGGTTTAGGGCATTGGTCACATATGAGTGATTGCATTTGAAAAGAGTATCAGTATTATTTACAGTCAGAAGTTAGAGTCTTAGGGGGATAGTATGGTCTATCTCATATCAGTAACATCTCCTAGATCAAGGATGTTACAAAGATGGTATCATAGCATGGTCTAGGGAGTCGGTGACTATAGTGGGCAGAGTGCTGGGGTCTTGTATACGAAGTATGTCCGGGATACTCGTATGCGAGGCACTACCTCTCCAGTATCCGATCCTTGAGTATGTCCTCAAGATCTATAGACATGTTAGTAAGCTTTCCCAAACTATTAAAATAGTATCTCTTACGAGAACAACTATACTCTAGAGCTACGTTAAGAATTTTCTCGAAGTTATTCTGATCTATTACCAGAAGTATAAATGAGTTATGAAACCAAACATTAAGATCTAAGAAAATTTACCCAGGGAGTGGGAAAGGAAAGCTAAAAGAAAGCAAGGAAATATGCATATCAGTGTAAGTGGCCAGAGATAAAGAAAAGTAAGGAGATAGAATAAGACAGTGAAGTTTTAAGAATAGCCACTCAGGTCAGTAGAAAAAGAATAGAAAAAGCCTGAGCAAGTAATAGAGTGCCTAGAATATGTAAGATCCATTCCTCTTCAGAAAATTCCTTCAAGCCGAACTAATAGCTTCCAGGTACTTCTTGTTAGGGTTGGTGCTCCGAGCGCCAATTTTATTATGTATTTCTATGTAAATACTAATGTAACGTTTTATTATGAATAAAATGAACAGTTTCTTTTATATAACTTCTTTTTTAATATGATAAAGACATAACCGAACTTAGAATAATTAGATATGATACTATTGCAAAAGAGTCGCAACTGACATTGAGTTGTATCATGACGTTGTCATTCTTAGACAGTTCCCGGTCAAGGTTTACACTACTTAGTCAGTAAAATAAACTCGTAGAGACTGATACATGTCGTATATTGGAATCTTGGATTCCGAAGGTTTCTCAGTGAACCATGAGTCTTGGAGACTCGTATAGACGTGTAGGTGTTTATAGCGGATAAACACTGAACGACTCACCGAAGATTCTTAATGAATTGTACACCAACGTCAATAAGAATCTTCTCGGGTTGAGTGAGCATAATGATTATTTGACTTGAGATACCACTGTGGATATCTGAGATATCCTCCACACTTAGATGGCAGTCACGTCACCGATCTATTTAGATCAGACCTCCGTCTGTTCGTTGGGTGTGGACTGATACTCAGGATATCTTGTGTGTATCAAGATATGATCTATGAGCTCTGTGTACGGAGTATAGGTATTCAATATGGAATTAGCAATCTGTTAATCCATGGGCCCGTGGTACACTGTAGAAATTAGTTCTAAGTGTTATTTGAGGGATTGCTAATAGAAACGTCGACGTGATTATATCTATAGAGATTTGAGGTTTGTATCTATATCTCTAGATTAATCCGGATACCTGTGACGGAGGGATACATATGTAGTGACCTCGACCTGTATGATTCAGTGAGTTTATCCGTGTTCGTCATAATTTACGGGTGGGTGAATTATGGACACGTAATTTGATCTCGTGACGGATATGCCTGAATCTAGAGAGTCTCACTAATGAAATTACTCGTAGAGCACTAGGGAAACTATTATGAATAATACTGATTATTTATAACTCGTTTAATGGTTAAACAAAATACATGCAATCGGGACCTATCGGTCATTTCCAATATTGATGTGTATTTTATTTAATACTTGATTTTATTAAATACACATTAATAAAATATCAAATTGTGATATTTGATTTATATCATTAATATATGTATTTTGAGATATTTATTGAAAATATAATACATATATTTAGATATTTAATTTTATTAATTAATTATTTAATTCTTAAATAATTAAATTAATTTATAAATCAAATATCTTTAGTAATGATGATAACTTTATGAAGTTGGAAATGACATGATTTGGTTGAAACACATTTTTATCACTTTATTAAAGATAACGTGTTAATTTATTAAAGCAAAATGTGTGCCAAATAAAATCAAACAAAAATAAAATAATTGTTGCTTTATTCTTCTCCTTGAAAAATTCAGCCATTACAAGTTTTGTATATCAAAATTGTTTTGGTTTAATTTTTGACTTAGACAACTTCAACAAAATTTACGAAAAGTGAGTTGAGAGCATTTGAACAAAAGGAAAAAGGAAAACAAAGGAAAAAAATTGGATTTTGTAAGTTATTTTCTTTCTTCTTCTTCATGAATTTTTTTTCATAATTCTTGACTTCAATTGTGGAGTTGAGATGATGCCTCTACTCTTTTAGTTTGTAATTAATTTTTTGGATGCTTGTTGGATGTGTTTAAGCATGTAAAATTAATTAATTTGCTTATTAATGTAATTAAGCTTAATAAATTAATTAGAAAATTAAAGTTGGCAATTCTAGAGTTAATTAGCCATTCATAATTAGCCTAGAATTGTTCTTGATTAATTTCATGATGTTGAGAAATAATTGGTGTGGTAATTTGAAGATTAAAGTATTGAATTTCATTAATTTAGTGTAAATTGCCCAATTTGAGTGATTTGTGAAATTAGGATTCTTAACCGACTCAAATTTTGGGGCTTTTCATATATATTCTTTGATTTGATGTATATTTGATGCATGTAAAATTTGGGATTAATTAGATTTGATCTTGATGTGTTTTGAACAAATTGGGCCAAATTGTAATTAATTAAAATTCTGGGCTGTTTTGTAAATTCTGGAAAATTCTGGGCAATGGCGTAAATCTGAAAAGTTTTCGGGTTTTGTAGCAAACTTGTAAAAATTATTTAGGGATTAATTTGGAATTAATTAAATATGTAATTGACATATTTAAAACTAAAATAATTAATTTGCAAAAGTTTGGGGTAATTTTGTAATTAAAAGAAATATGATTTCTTAGGTTATATTTCATAATTTAAGTATTGGTTAATTAAATAAATAAGTTTATTTAATTTTTCCAAGAAAAATTTTGAAATCGGATAAATTGTATTTCCGCGTTTCGCTGCGCAAACCCTGTAATTCCCAATAAAACCCCAACAAAAATGGTATCAGAGCGAGTCTGATTCTGGAACTCCGATATATGATTATGGCTTCAAAATTCAATATTGACTTTAATCTTGACTTTAATGGATGCTTGTACTTATTTAATTTGATTAAATAAATTAATACATCTTGAGCGGAAAATCCATATTTAAAATAAGGTTTATAATTTAATATGTATTTGATGCATATTAATCAGTCCGTCTTGTCAATACCGCTTATCGGTAAATTTTCTACGACTATATCCGAGAACGTGCCAAAGCTGTGAGGATATGGCCGGTAGAAATTTATATGTACCAGATATATTTTATATTAGGTGAATTCAAGCGAAAGTGCAATCCTGAACGTGCCAAAGTTGTCAGGGTTACGTAAGTATCTTGAATTCATCATTGACAAGTTTGACCTTGGTACGCCTCCTTGTGAAGTGCCAAAGCTGTCACAATGAGAAACGACCAGGACCGAAAACCCAGGAGTCACTATTGAGTGATCGACAATGTGTTGTCTACCTAAATTTATATACTTAGGCAAGAACGTGCCAAAGCTGTGAGCTGAAATATATTAATGGGGTCCACCTTTCACTATTATGTTATGATTTGATTATCGCATGTTTTATTTTATGTTTGGGGATCATGGTATTGCATGAAATAGTGGGAGAGATATTTTTAGATTAAAAATCCATGATCTAGTTAATGCTTTATGATATATTATAAAACTGTTATAATCTTTTATCTGCTTATTTACTGACTGTTGGTTCGCTGTCTATTTGATAGATTTTCGATGGCGGCACCTCCACCCAATCCTTTTGCACGTATACTTGATACGATAAAACTGAAAGGCATATAAAACTTTGCGGATTGGGATATGGACTTTAGGATTGTCTTCAATTCCGAGAAACTGGGGTATATTTTGCAAGGTCTATTACCGCTTTCTATATCACCCGATGCATTACCTGAAGAACGTGAGACTTTCCAACAATGGAAGGATGATGATTTAGGGTTAAATCATTCATCTTGAGTTCTCTTTCTTCTGAGCTTAAGAAGACTTATTGAGAGATGCACGATACATATATCATGATGACACAACTTTGTGAATCATTCATGAACCAGAAATAGGTCATTGTTCATAAAGTTTCGATGGAATTGTTCCATTCTAAACTTGATGAGGGGTAGGCTGTGAGCCCGCATGTGATTCACTTGATCGATTTGATCGAGCAGTTGTGGCGACATGATTTCCATATGAATGAGACTCTTGGTCGTAGTGTCATTCTCGGTTCACTCCCGGCTTCATATCGCCAGTTCGTCATGTACTTCAACATGAATGGGATTCAATGTTCTTACCGTGAGTTGCATATGATGCTTCTCACAGCAGAGGAAGATTTAAGGAAGAGAGTTATGACTCGCCTTCCGAAACCCACTTCATTTTTTGCTTCTTCCCAATCCAAGTCGAATGGGAGAAGTCTAAAGAAAAGAAGAAGAAGGGTTTCAATATTCCTCCGCAGGGTAAGATGGCGAAGCCCAAGAGATCTTCTGAAGACAAGTGCCACCACTGCCAGAAAATCGGGCACTGGAAACGTACTTGCCCTGACTATCTTGTGCAACTCAGGAAGGAAAGAGCATCGACATCAGATACTTTTATTTTTCCTATTATTGATATCTCTTTGGCTTGTGAAGCTGTTACATCTAATTGGATTATTGATTCTGCTTGTCCTATTCACATTTGAAATACGTTGCAGGTGCTGACGGGAAGCATACGGCTGAAATCTGGGGAGATGCAGTTGCGGTTCGGGAGTGGCGACTCTCTGGATGCAGGAGAATGGGATTCTCGCTCAATATACTCCTCCCGGTACTCCGCAACATAATGGAGCATCGGAGAGGAGAAATCAGAATTTATTAGATATGGTCTGATCGATGTTGAGTTATACAGATTTACCCTATTTCTTATGGGGTTATGCTCTTTTAACTGCCGCACATCATTTGAAAAAGATTCCTTCTAAGGCTGTTCCTACGACTCCGTATGAGATATGGACCGGTAGGAAACCAAATATTAGTTATATTAAGATTTGGGGGTGTCCTGCTTATGTCAGGATGGCTCAGCAAGATAAGCTTTTTCCTCGAGGGCTGAAGTTTAGGTTTGTTGGATATCCTTCCAATACGAAAGGATATTTGTTCTATGACACCGAGCATCGAAATGTGTTCGTAGCTCGCTTCGCAAAATTTCTTGAAATATAATTTTTGGCTGAAGGTGGTGATCAAAGACAGGTTTAACTTGATGAAGTATAACTTGGAACCAACGAACTAATGAAGGAACCTATAGTTCAAGAAGATGGAGAACCTTCAACACACACACTCCGTAGGTCACAAAGGATATCTAGACCTCCTGAACGCTTGAATTTGATACAAGAGAAGAGTCTCAATGTTCTCTTATTAGAAGAGACCGACCCTTTTACCTATAGAGAATCGATGTTGGACATCGACTCCGTGAAGTGGCAAGATGCCATAAAATCCGAGATGGACTCAATGTATGAGAATCAAGTTTGGAACTTGGTTCCGCTTCCCGAAGGAATTGTTCTTATGGGATGTAAATGGATTTACAAGAGGAAGCGAGGGCCCGATGGAAAGGTTGAAACCTTTAAGGCCCGACTGGTAGCTAAAGGTTACTCCCATCGACCTGGAGTCGACTACGATGGACCTTTTTCTCCAGTTGCCATGCTAAAGTCCATCAGGATTTTATTGTCAATTACCACATATCATGATTACGAGATTTGGAAAATGGATGTCAAAACGGCTTTTCTAAATAGATTTCTTGATGAAGAAATCTATATGGAACAACCGAAATGTTTTACATCTAGCGAGAACTCGGGCATGGTATGTAAGCTGAAGAATTCCATTTATGGACTTAAATAGGCTTCACGAAGTTGGAATCTTCGATTCGATGAGATAATCAAATTGTCTGGTTTTCTCAAGAATTCAGAAGAATCTTATGTGTATCAGAAGGCTAGTGTGAGTATGGTGGTATTTTTAATTCTCTATGTTGACGACATCATTATCATTGGGAATGATATTGGGATGATGCAAGGCGTCAAAGCTTACCTCTGTAAGAATTTCTCCATAAAGGACCTGTGTGAAGCTTCATATGTCTTGGGCATAAAACTCTATAGAGATAGAGAAAGGAAGCTTATTGGGTTATCCCAATCTACGTACATAAATAAGATCTTAGAACGGTATAATTTTGTTAACTGTAAGACAACAACATACCGTTCAGACATGGCTTACATCTTTCGAAGAAAATGTGTCCGCAAACAGAAGATGAGAAGATTAGAATGTCTAATCAACCTTATGCTTCGTGTTTGGGCAGCATCATGTGTGCCATGTTATTTACTAGGCCTGATATCAGCTTCGCAGTTATTGTGACGAGCAGATATCAGTCCAATCCAGGAAATGACCATTGGATGGCCATTAAACATATCCTCAAGTATCTTAAAGGTACTAAGGATAAGTTTATAATTTATGGAGGAAACGAACTGCAAGTTAATAGGTATACGGATTCTGATTTCCAATTGGATCCTGATGATAGAAAGTCTACATCAGGATTCGTGTTTACCCTTAACGATGGTGTAGTTTGTTGGAAGAGTTCCAAACAGGGGTCGACAGCTGATTCCACCACAGAGGAAGAATATATTGTAGCTTCTGAAGCTGCAAATGAAGCTGTATGGGTTAGGAACTTTATCACAGAATTGGGAGTAGTCCCAAGTATCGAGAATCTAATTCCGTTATACTGTGATAATACTGAAGCCATTGCACAAGGAAAGGAACCAAGGGGGCATCAGAAGTCGAAGCATGTGGAACGAAAGTACCACATCATTCGAGATATTGTGTCGCGAGGGGACATTTTCAAAAGCTTTGTCATAACCCAGTATAGCCAAAGATTAAGGCAAGTCAGCGCGAGGCCTACAAGACTAACATGAGTCCACAGGTAGACCAAATGTAGTAGAACCCAAAGATGAGTCCAAGTCAGTAGAAATTCGTGGAAATATACAAGGACAGACCCGTAAGGTTGGAGATATTTAGAAGTGACAAGAGTACATTATGGACAGGATAACAGAGTGTCATAGTTGTGATTTATAGCAAGAGTAGAGAGTAGAAATCTAAGAAGTAGTCAAAAGAACAAACCACCACTAGCCTCAGTATCATGGCATAGAGCCAAGAGATAGGATCTGAAAACAGTAAGAAGGAAAACATAAGTAATAAGAGAATTAAGTACATATAGTAGCATAAGTAATATAACTTGGAGATAACAATGTAGGTAAAGACCTCGAAGTGATTGATAAAAAGTAAGGAACCCTAAGGCTATCCATTCCTAACCCTGAGCCCAACAAGAAGAAGAACAAAGTAAATAAGAGTATTTGAAAGAATCGATGGATTACGAGGTGTTTAAATGGTAAAGTCAAAAAGTTTAAAAGAACATAGATAAAAGACACTAGATGATAAAATTCTATATAAGATAGAAAAGTTGGAGTCACGGTAAGTCAAACCAATCTAGAAGTCATCTTAGAATTAGAATCCTTATGGGAGTAAATGTTCAAGGAATTGAAGGAACTAGAGAGAACGGCTCTCAAGAGTATAATATATATGACTAATAAGAGTCTCATTATATTGGGAGAGAAGAACTAGATAAGAGTGGCACCTAACCAAAAGATTTCAGAAGAAGGTGTCTTGAGTAATCAACGTTAATAGAGTTTTCAGAAAAGTAAGGATGCAAGGAGTTCAAGGGACTGAGGTGAGAAAGAAACCGATGCAGCAGAGTAAGCTTCTTAAGGAATAAAAAAGACAATATAGTGGCACTCAGAGAGAGGAAGTAACAACTTCAGAAGGTGTAACAACATAGATTAAATAAGAATGAGTGCATAGGCAGCACAAGAAAGTTTTAGAGAACATGACTCCAGAAGAGTTTCGTAGAAGAGGTGGTGTGTTCGATAGTTTAACATGGTCATAAATAAGTTAAAGAAAGCGAACCAGAGAGTTTTTTAGCAGTAGTACCCTAGTGCATAAATATACACCAGGTAGCTATATAGTTTTCAAAAGCTTTGTCATAACCAAGTATAGCCAAAGATTAAGTCAAGTAAGCACGAGGCCTACAAGACTAACAGGAGTCCACATGTAGACCAAATGTAGTAGAACCCAAAGATCAGCCTAAGTTAGTAGAAATTCATGGAAATATACAAGGATAAATTTTGAGTTTCTAGATTAGTCCCAAGGTGTTGGACAAAATGACCCATAGCGTCACTATTTGCACAGATCATTGTGTTGTTGTAGCAAATTAACTATGTGACAAAGGAGATTGTACTCTCATCATTTGTGATTAGATCACCTTAGATGTATAAATGAAGAGAGGTCCATATGATTACTTCCTGGATTGAGAATGATATGAGACAGTATCAGTCCATGAAGGATTAATCATTAAATATCCCTAGTCGTAGTATTATCGAGACAGGACATCGATAATGCGGAATAGGCTAGTATTGCACTTGTGCGCGTTGTGAGGGCACAACGACATAGTTCTCATATATATAAGTATAGGATACTTATGCAAGTGCGATAGGAGGTTGTGTTTCACCGATGGTACGGGAAACAGCTTCGCTCTGGATAGACCCCTCGGAATCCCATTGGTATTATGACTATGTGTCTATGGGAGGCCGAATCAAGGTAGGTGTGTATAGTCTTAACCTGAGACTTGCATCGCTAATACTTACGATAATCGATAGACTTTGGTCTTGGTGGTACAGGGCTTTAACCGGTCTGCGTACACCACTTCTGGGTTTATCAGAGAGTCGTAGTGTATTGGGTGTGATGTCAAGACGGAAGTATCACTTCAGTCATAGTGGAGATGATGTCACGCAGGATACGGTATTAGTGCTCTTAAGTGCTGGCCGGCCATCGGGATATTATGACAAGGTCATGTATATCCGATTATAGAGACTAGTTACCAGACATCCGACATGTGCTTCGGACAGGGCAGACACTTATCCAGCCCCAGCCCTAGCACGTGACTATCCGATACTGGGCTGATATACACAATACTACGGTATACTACGCTTGATACAGATCTATATATTCCTGTAAGAATATTTATGGAGAATTGGGTAGGTATGGCGCTTTGCTAGAAGCCAACCTTGTCTTGTAAATCGGTATAAACGTAGTACGAGGTACTTACGTGTTCGGATAGTCCGACGACCGTATTTACTGCCAACATATCCGGAGATCTCATGGGTCGCTTCCCGAAGATTCACCGATGACGTATAACTCGCACTTAATTAATCTGGGATTAATTAGAAGAGAGAGAAAATTAATCTGGGATTAATTACAGAGATATTTTATCTCGGATAAAGTATCGTTAAAGAGAGAGAACGATTAATTTGGAATTAATTGATAAATTAATATATTTGATATATTAAACGAAATTGGATTTCGACGCGGAATTAAAATTAGATTTTAATTCGGGCGAACGAATTAATTTAGAATTAATTCGTTAGCGACGTGAATAGTGATTCGCTAGGCGTAATCATTTAATCATGACGCGACGGAAAATTCGTTAATTTGGAATTAGCGAACCCGAGCCCGGGATTATTTGCGAGCGCATTCGCATTTCGAATTCGAGTGCGGCACGCAAGTTAATTCGAGCGTCAAATCGCTAGTCACATCAAGCGTCAAATCAAATGTCACTTTGAGTGATGTGACAAGTTGTCATTTGATTTGAGTGATTGATGTGGTAGATGAAAGGCATTTATTGTTTTGCTTTTTGAATTTTTGGTTTTTGGGAAATGAAAAGTGGTAAATGGTTTATTTATTTTTGGAAAATATATAAACCAAAATACTTTTTATTTCTCTACAGACTCTCTCCCTTTTACGCATCTCCTCTCCCTCTCTTTTCCCTCCTTCTTCTTCACGGTTTGGAACCGTTTCTTCTCCAAAATTTCTGGTTGTGACCGAATCAATGAGAAGCAAGGAAGAAGATGTGGTGCTAGCACACACCTTGGGTTATATTATGGTGATAGGGAAACGAAT
>SKCR01031356.1:0-16379 GCA_019454045.1 Zanthoxylum bungeanum | reverse complement strand
TATTCTTTAATTAAAGTTTATTATAAAATCTTCATAAGTTTGCAAAATTATGGCCATATATTTAGCTTAATTTTGACCATGTATTTAACTTATTAAAATGACCAAAATGCCTCTCCATTTATAAGTGCAAAAATCGGCCAAATGAAGAGAGATGATCAAATTTGGTTTTGGCTTCGAGAAGCTTAAATTGTTGAGTTTAGAATTTAAAAATTATGGTTTCTTTAATCCACAAAAGATAGAGAGTGTAGGAGAAAATTTGGAAGCATATCAAAGCTAATATTGACAATTAAGGTAATTTCCCACTCTAATTTTGATTGAAATCATTATATATGATGTGATATGATTTTTACATATTTGGTGTTGATTTGGTGCTTAGAAATCTAATTAGAACCCTAATTACATGCATTATAAAAATTAATTAGGTTAATTAATGTAATCAGACCTAATTATGGTGTAGGACACCAAATTATCATTCTAGAGTTGCTTAAGCCACTCATTGGTGACCTAAAATTGTTATTGAGTTGGTTTTGTGAAACTACTCTCAATTGGTAATCAGAGATTTGAATTTGCATGATTTTGAATTAATTAGATGATCAATTTGATTAATTATGCATTTTATTCAATTGTGGTTGATTTATGAAATTGAGATATTGTGGATGAAAATGAATGTATGATAATGTGAAAGAAAAATTCTCATAATTTTCGGAATCGTTCAGGAAACTTTTGGGAATTTTTCGTAAATATCGCATTAGGTGCAAAATCATAATTTGCTGAAATTACAATTATTTTACCATTGCTACAACACTCGGACTATTGTAGCTGTGCATATGATACTTAGAAAAATTCTCGAAATTTTCGAAATCGTTCCAGAAACTTTTTGGTATAAAACCACACTACATGCAAAATGGTAATTTATTAAAATATAATGATTAGCCACTACTACAGTAATTGGATCACTGTGATAATGGGATGGTATAGTTCCATGACTAAACTAGTGTTCTTGTTATCCCGATCCTCTAGTTTAGTGAACCAATAAATTACTTAACATGTAACCATAAAAAATATTTCCTAAAATTTTGTCCATAGTGTTTTTGCGTAATCGCTCCCAATATTTGATATTAATGAGTGATTAGGGCGAAATACAAATAAATTAGAGGTATATGATACTAATTAATTTATCCAAATTAAGAAATATTTTAAAAGTCCATTTCACCCGCCAACGCACTTCCGCTGCATTTGACCCAACTCGTTTTTGTCATGATCATCTTCCTAATTTTGTGAGAATTTATTAAGAATTGAGCCATATATAATTAGATTAAAAGTGGCCTCTTTTTATTCTTTCATAAGAATCTCTTAATTAAGAGTACCCCATATTAATTCGTTTAGAATCCCGACATATAAGAATCATTAAAAACTTTGGCAGAACCTTTTTTCCTTATGGACATTACTATTTCATTTTATCATAGGAATAGACTCCAGTGAAAACCTCCTATAGTGATCCAACTAAGTCTTCATATTTAGGTAGTCCAGTTTAACTTAGATCTTGGGATCTCTAATTAAGTAGGTTTCAGTCTGATTCCCCTCAGTGAGTTTTCAACTCTCTCTAGTGAATCCACAATATGATCTTTTGACATCACACAGTCAACGGAAATAACTCCAGTTGAGAGTAGACATGGCCACCGGTTCAGTTCGGTTTCGAACCGGAACCAAACTGTCCGGTTCTCGGTTCCATAAGAATGTGGATCCGGAACCGAACCGAATAGTTTCAGTTTTTTTAAATAATTTTTAATTTTAATATTTAATTTTTTTAAAGAAAATGAAATTGGGATTTCAAATTATTTAAAATTATTAATTGAATTTATATTTCATTAAATTAAAACTTAAATTAAAAATAAAATTTAATATCTCGTGTTTTTCGGAACAGTGTTTGAATTTTTTCGAATTAAAGTTTAGGTTTTAAAAATGGATGGCATTCGAAAATAAGAGATTATGTGTTGGAAATAGATCGAAACAATTTATAATAAAACGTCATCGCGTTAGAGTCGCGTGGTTTTGAGAATCGGTTACGCGATTCCTGATTATATCATTATACGCGTAAATATTTGTTGTATCGGCTATAAAAAATAGCAAATGAACTCTGATTGAGGTGATTCTTGAACCATCGATTTTTTTTTCCAAGACGAACAACTTTTGTGTTGAACACTTTCTGAAATTCGCACCAGAAGAGCCTTATTTTGGGAATTATCAAAACAGCCAATGAAAAAAGGCTGTAGTGCAATTTCATGGGGGCCAAAATAAAATTTTCAGAAATTGTCTATACAAACCCCTAAATTTATAAAATTTGGAGGATGGTTAAAAATTAAAAGCCTTAGTTATACGACCTCCTACCCCCAAAATCACATCCACTTGTTTCTAGTTACGCCGGCCACACTTCAGCCACTGTTGGTCAGCAAGGTTGCCCCGACCGGTGTGTCGGACCATCCTCTGTCTATTGGTGGTCGGCGGTTGGCCAATGGATGTCAGAGTTCGGTGAAACAATGTGAAGAACGCATGAGTTTCTATTTTCTGATCCTCACTCATCGCTTCATTTCACGGTCCAAGTCACCCGCCAAATTGATGCTCTCGGAGAGTATTACAAATTGACGGTGATAGATTTTTCATTCCGTGTACGGTTATAGGCGAATCGAGAAGAGAAGGAAATAGTGAATAGTAACTTCAGATGAACAATAGTTTCAATCGAAATTCATCGATTCCAACACATTCGTGGGATCGTTTGGAGTCTGTATATGCCCTTGAAATCTTGATAAGACCTCCCGGTAACAATCCGCTACTTTCAAGTTTGCTGCTAAATGTTCAGATGTATCATGTAGCTTCGTAGAGTAGCCTAATGATATAAATTGAATTGTTTGAGCATAACCATATTGAATATGTGCATTTGGTAGAATCCGGGTGAAAATGGAACGGATTGGATCGATTTGATAGATTATAAAAGTTTTCGATAAAAGTGGGTTTAATATGTATTGATTTTTCTGAAGTGTAATGATAGATGTGTGATGTATATGATGATACAATAATGTTTAGATAAATTCGGGCAGGTTCGGAGGGTTCGGGACCATTCCGTTGTGTTTACGGAAATTCTTTCGGAAGATTTTCCAAAAACACGTAAACCGAGTATTTAAGTACACTAGTGGCATGAATTAATTTGTAATGATATTTTAAGATTATTGAAACTTAAAATATTGAAATTGGCTTGATTTGGTTGTCCTGGAAAGTTCTGGATTTTGTCTTAATTAAGTCGAAAACTCCATAAGTCACGATTATGACAGCATTTCGCCATTTATTTGACATATTTGACTAGGACCTGGAGTACTCGCGAAGCAAGATAAGTAACTCACGCGATGAGTACTTGATTGGTTGATTTGTGTTTAGGATAAGACGAGGATAGTTAAGGGATATTCTTGGTAACAAATTTTGAGATTAAGTATGGTTAAGATAAGCAACCACCACAAGTATGGATTTATGTAATGCTATGATATGAAGTGAAATATTTGATGAGGTCGATGTCTATTGATGTATGTAAATGTATGAACATGTAATAGTATGTATGCATATATATAAATGAACGAGTGTATGTATAAGCATTGGTGCACGTATTTGTATTTATATGTGATGATAAGCTATGAATAATTCGAGTATATAAGATCGGTAAAGAGAACAAGTTATGATTTTTAAATTTGTATTAGCACGTGTAGATGTGCGTCATTGGAATAATTTTGTTATTGACTAATGCATACAATTTAGTTGTATAGAGGTTGGGTTGGTATAAGCTAAGTCTTTCATGAGTGATAGGAGTTTGTGATTGATATGATACGTATATGAATGGAAATATATATTTGGTAAGATATCGTATCAATATTTCAGATAAGAATTCTGAATAGTGATTGTTTGATCGATAAGAAAAGGATATGAGGACTATAAAAGGCTATACTAACAGAATTCGAAGTAATGTGTATAACGTATATGTATGACTATTCTGATGATAAAGCAATATTTGTCATTTATATGCTTGTGTATGAGAAATCGTGCGATGAGTTTGTGTTACGTGATCTGTATGCATGTGTGTGCTTGTTTGATTGGTTGATAATTTCGTGGTGTAGTAACTGAGCTGGTTAGGGATTCGTTCGGATGGCATTCATCTCATACCTATTCTACAATAGGTAATGAGTCTCATATGTGCATTGTTTATGTAAGCCAGCATATATATTTGTGTTGTTTGGGTTATGTGTGTTCTTTGATGTGTTGACTGTTATGTATGCTTCGTTGCCGGTTGCTCGTTGAATGTATGTATGTCTGAGTATATGTGTGTGTATGATAGATCCCGTGATATGCATGGACTGTGTATGTTTTCATGGAATGAATGAATGACTTGGGCACTAATGTAAGTGTAACATCCATTCTCTGGGAGATGTTACCGACAGGAGATAGAAGTAGTGAAGTACTAACCCCATTTGCCTCTGACTTATCGACTGTATTCTAAACCATTCAAATGCAATATCATACACGGAGACCATAACTCAACTGAACAATATAAAATACTTTTACTTTAATTAACTATGTATTCAAAATATCATTTTCTTACAACTCTTTAATGGTTACCTATACTGACTTATATGACACTAATGAATGCATACAATTACTTTGACTTTGAAATGGACTCTTATGCTCTGTGACTCTGTACTGGTGGACTCCATCCCCAGTGACTACATCAGTATCCGTCCTCCGAGCTCGCCCTCCGAGTAATCTACAAGATATAGAAACTGGAGTGGGGGTTAGATCGCTATACGATCTAAGTGAATTGACATGAATCTGAAAATCTCAAAGTAAAACATGAAGTCTTTAAAAACTAAAACTTTTAGAAAAATCACTTCATATGAAATCTCTTTATGAAACTAAACTTCTTGAAAAAATAGCTTTAAATCTCAGGTTTCTGAAAACTATTTCTATAATCTAGTTTCTGAACACTATTTACTAAAATCTGCTTTCTGAAAACTATGTACTGAAAATATGAAAACTGAAAACTGCTCTACGTCCAGGACCATAAATCAACTAAACGTGTCTGGGAACAACTCAATCGGGTCTCTGAAACTAATAATACTCTTTTGTGTTTTCGAGGTCAAACCAAGATCAATTAAGTAATGAAACATGTGAATACAACAAAGTAAAGTAGCGAAAAATACTCACTTTGATCGGATTTTGGATGCGTTGAACACAAAAATTTACTCTAAGGAATTTCGGCCAAGCCCCTTTTGATGTATGTTGATCTTCCAAGCATCTCCTTGAATTCCAAACTCATGGATATGTTTCACTATCACCTTTAAATGACTCCTTTAATGTGCTAGCATTGTTGATTTTGAATCAAAAAACAAAGGAGATGAACCCTAGGTGCACGCCCAAATTGGAGAGAAAAAATAAGGCCATTCGGCCAAGGAGAGGAATGAGAGAGAGAGAGAGTTGTTTTGTGTGTTGTATAATTGATTTCAAAAAAAAAATATCATATACCAAAACCAAAATTTTGGTATTAGTCATTCCAAAATGACCAAAAGTGTTTTTCAAGTTACCATCAAATCAAACTACTTCCATCAACCAAAAGGTGATGAGATAGACTAGGTGATGTGACTTGTGCGGGCCCCACTTTAATTCAAAATTCGAGTGGGCCCGCAAACACTTTCCGGGCTTGGGTTCGTTAATTCCAAATTAACGAATTTTCCATTGCGACGTAATTAAATCAAATTTAATTAAATAATTATGCCTAGCAAAATTACTATTCACGTCCCTCGCGAATTAATTCTAAATTAACTCGTTCGCCCGAATTAAAATCTAATTTTAATTCCGTTATGAAATCTAATTTTATATAATATATCGAATATATTATTCTATCGATTAATTCCAAATTAATTGTTCTCTCCCTTTAAATAGAATTTTATCCCAGATAAAATCTCTCCGCAGTTAATCCTAGATTAATTTTCTCTCTCTTATAATTAATCCCAGATTAATTATGTTCGAGTCATACGTCATCGGTGAATCTTCGGGAAGCGACCCATAAGATCCCTGGATATGTTGGCAGTAAATTCGGTCATCGGAATATCCGAATACGTGCGTACCATGTACCGCGTTCTTACCGATTTACATGACATGGTTGGCTTCTAGCAAAGCACCGTGCCTACCCAATTCTCCAGAAATATTCTTTTAAGGAATATGTAATCTGTATTAGGCGTAGTATACGTAGTATTGCGTATTGCGATCCAGTATCGGATGTCACATGCTAGGCCTGGGGCTGGAATTGTGTCTGCCCCGTACGAAACATATATCGGATCTCTTGTAACTAGTCTCTATAATCGGATAAACATGACCTAGTCATATTATCCCGATGACTGCAGTACATAAGAGTACTAGTTCTGTATCCTACGTGACCATCATCTCCATATGACTGAAGTGATACTTCCATCTTGACATCACACCCAATACACTACGATTCTCAATATACCCAGAAGAGGCGTACAAGGAACCTGTTAAAGCCCCGGACGACCAAAACCAAAGTATATTGATTGTCGCAAGTATTAGCGATGTAAGTCTCAAGTTAAGACCAAATACACCTACTCTAATTCGGATTCCCATAGACACATAATCATACTACCAATGGGATTCCGAGGGGTCTATCCAGAGCGAAGCTGTTTCCGAACCATCGGTAAACACAACTTCCTATTACACTTGCATAAGTATCCAATACTTAAATATATGAGAACTATGCCGTCATGCTCCCACAACGTGCACAAATGCAATACTAGTCTATTCCGCATTATCGATGTCCAATCTCGATAATACTACGACTAGGGATATTTTAATGATTAAACCTTAGTGGATTAATACTGTCTCATATCTTATTAATCTGGAACTAATCATATGGACTTTTATCATTTATATATCCCGGTAATCTAATTACAAATGATAAAAGAGCAATTTCCTTTGTCACATAGTTAATTTGTACAACAACACCATGTTCTGTACAAATAGTGATGTTATGGGTCATAATTGTCCAACAATCTCCCACTATTTAATATTTGCCTCCCACTATTTTTCGGCGAGCCTCTAACTCTCTGTTGAGTACTCGGGAAACCTAGTTTCCTAGTGGGCTAAGATCCCGTTAAATAACACACAACTTTGACATTGGCCAACAAGCTATATGATATTTAACTAGGTTGATCTCTAAGATCAATTGGATCTCATCCAATTCCTAGATCTAGTAAGTGGACATCCAAGTCCGAAACATATATCTAATATATGCTAATATATCCGATATATTCCCTAACCTTTTTCCTCTGAATCAAATAAGCATTGGCTTTGGCATAACAAGCTTAATGATTCTAGTTAAGCGGGACCCATTGACCTTGAAAAGCTTCGTAATCGATGTCGATGGACAAGAAGTGATCTTGACTTTGGCCAACAAATCACAACTTGGACAAGACATGCGATATGGAACAAAGCCTCAATGATTCAGACACATCCGCGATGGACAAAGGTCTTGACTTTGGCCAACAAACCAGTGCCAATCTTGGATCTTGAGAATGAATCATTCAATGGAAGGAAAACGCTTAATATTTGTTGATGGTTTTTCGCGTAATTGGCAACCAATTAATTATCTTTGATTAGGTCTCATCATTCACCCTTAAACATGCATTCTAAAAGCATAATAAGGCGTGGTAAATAAATTAATAATGATATGCGGATGGATATTTAAAATATTTTATTCCTAGAACAAATCTTTCTCTTTCCTCTCTCCCGCTAGCACAAATCTCACTTCTACCCAATTACATAACACTTCTAAAGAAACCGCATTTACATTGAGGGGAATAGGTGAGAAGAGAAATACAAAGAGTCAAGAGGTAATAGGCTGGACACGCAGGTCCAATTTAATAAATTCTAAATTTATTACAACAATTTCCAAAATTGCCCTTACCCATCCAATAACCATCCCATATACATTATTCATACATCATATCCATGTATTCACACGAAGCATGTTATCAATCAATCTAATACAATTAATTAATCTTTAATTAATGAGCATCCAATGTTCAAACAACGATTTGATTTGTGCGAGTCCAACTCGTTTTAAGAATAAGTACTGAAAGTAAGAATTCTTGAATTATATCAAACTATAATATTAAATCCAATTTAATTCGTATTCAATACTAATTCTTTATTTAATTCCAAATTAAATAATTACACTTTTTAATGTGCCTTTTCGACTTAGATTCTAAATATAATCATTACGGGTCTCAAAGCCCAATTAACATCCAATGTCAACTTAATTAAAGTCCAATGGGCTTTCAATTAATTTATAAGGCATGGACTTTGGCAACCAAAGCCCAATAAGGAATCACCCTATGCTAAAAAATCAATTTAGGCACATTAGGCCCAATTAAAATTTTAAAGGCGCATTATATTATATTTCGACTTTATGGAAATGGTTTTAGGCTCAATTGGATCCAACCAATTAACCTAAACCAAACTTGGCCCAACCAAGCCCATTAAGCCCAAATACAACATTATTAGCCCAATTCCAAATTAAGCCCAATTAATCAAATACCAATATTGCTAATATCACAATTCAATTAACCAAAGTGTATTAGCCATAATTAATTAGTTAAATTAATATTTCCAAAACACCAATTACACTAATTAATCATGCTTTAAATAATCAACTTATGTCCAACACAAATTGAAGCAAAATCAATCCCAACATGCTTCCTAAGCTCTCGACAATATGGTGGTTTTTATATCAATTTTGATTTCAATCCAATTAAATCACAAACTAATATATCCCATGTATTTTAAACATATCCAATTGTCTAAAATTCAAAAATCACCAAGAGCTAGGGTTCCTAGTCTATTCGGCCAAGCCTCCAAATTTGGGGAAACTTAATCCAATTAATTTTTCTTCAAATTGATCATGCACAACTCAAAGTTAACATATTATAAGCATGATCAAACAAACAATTTGAATAAAACATGCTCAAATCAAAAATACCCAAATTAAAGTTTAATAACCCTAAATCAATTTCATGCTCAATAACCGCTCTGATACCATTGTTGGGTTTTCTAGGTTAAACCAAGATCAATTAAGCAATAAAACATGTGAATACAACAAAGTAAAGTAGTGGAAAATATTCACTTTGATCGGATTTTGGATGCGTTGAACACAAAAATTTGCTCCAAGGAATTTTCGGCCAAGCCCCTTTTGATGTATGTTGATCTTCCAAACATCTCCTTGAATTCCAAACTCATGGATATGTTTCCCTATCACCTTTTAATGACTCCTTTAATGTGCTAGCATTGTTGATTTTGAATCAAAAAATCAAAGGAGATGAACCATAGGTTCACGCCCAAATTGGAGAGAAAAAGAGAAGGCCATTCGGCCAAGGAGAGGAATGAGAGAGAGAGAGTCTTTTTGTGTGTTGTATAATTGATTTCAAAAAACAATTATCATATACTAAAACCAAACTTTTGGTATTAGTCATTCCAAAATGACAAAGAGTGTTTTTCAAGTTACCATCAAATCCAACTACTTCCATCAACCAAAATATGATGAGATAGACTAGGTGATGTGACTTGTGCGGGCCCCACTTTAATTCAAAATCCGAGTGGGCCCGCAAACACTTTCCGGGCTTGGGTTCGTTAATTCCAAATTAACGAATTTTCCGTTGCGACGTAATTAAATCAAATTTAATTAAATAATTATGCCTAGCAATATTACTATTCACGTCGCTCGCGAATTAATTCTAAATTAACTCGTTCGCCCGAATTAAAATCTAATTTTAATTCTGTTATGAAATTTAATTTCATATAATATATCGAATATATTATTCTATCGGTTAATTCCAAATTAATCGTTCTCTCTCTTTAAATAGAATTTTATCCCAGATAAAATCTCTCCGCAATTAATCCTAGATTAATTCTCTCTCTTATAATTAATCCCAGATTAATTATGTTCGAGTCATAGGTCATCGGTGAATCTTCGGGAAGTGACCCATGAGATCCCTGGATATGTTGGCAGTAAATCCAGTCATCGGAATATCCGAATACGTGTGTACCATGTACCACGTTCTTACCGATTTACAAGACATGGTTGACTTCTAGCAAAGCACCGTGCCTACCCAATTCTCCAGAAATATTATTTTAAGGAATATGTAATCTGTATCATGTGTAGTATACGTAGTATTGCGTATTGCGATCCAGTATCGGATGTCACATGCTAGGCCTGGGGCTAGAATTGTGTCTGCCTCGTACGAAGCATATATCGGATCTCTGGTAACTAGTCTCTATAATCATATAAACATGACCTAGTCATATTATCCCGATGACTGCAGTACATAAGAGTACTAGTTCCGTATCCTACATGACCATCATCTCCATATGACTGAAGTGATACTTCCATCTTGACATCACACCCAATACACTACGATTCTCAATATACCCAGAAGAGGCGTACACGGAACCTTTTAAAGCCCCGGACGACAAAAACCAAAGTATATTGATTGTCGCAAGTATTAGCGATGTAAGATTCAGGTTAAGACCAAATACATCTACCCTGATTCTGATTCCCATAGATAGATAGTCATACTACCAATGGGATTCTGAGAGGTCTATCCAGAGCGAAGCTGTTTCCGTACCATCGGTAAACACAACCTCCTATTACACTTGCATAAGTATCTAATACTTAAATATATGAGAAATATGCCGTCATGCTCCCACAACGCGCACAAATGCAATAATAGTCTATTCCGCATTATCGATGTCCAATCTCGATAATACTATGAATATGGATATTTTAATGATTAAACCTTAGTGGATTAATATTGTCTCATATCTTATTAATCTGGAACTAATCATATGGACTTTTATCATTTATATATCCCGGTAATCTAATTACAAATGATGAAAGAGCAATTTCCTTTGTCACATAGTTAATTTGTACAACAACACCATGTTCTGTACAAATAGTGATGATATGGGTCATAATTGTCCAACATACTCTACTCCCAAGACCATAACTCATCTGGGAGCCTCTGAACTGGTGGTACACTATGCCCAGGACCATAACTCAACTGGGCATCTCTGAAACAGATGGTCTATGCCCAGGACCATAACTCAACTGAGCATAGCCACAAACTAGAACTGGGGGTGCGGATCTATGCTACCGCCAAAGTTCTTAAACCAGGATTTCGGGGATCTGTCAACCCTAGTCCTGCTCAACGTGTGCACATGGACCCAATCCGTCAATTCCATCTATGTAATAGTTACATACTGGGGTGAGTTTTTCCTTCAAGCCCCGAAAAATAAAAACTCATGTTTTAAAAATTAAAACTGTAAACAATGTCTTCTAAAAATCTTTTACTCACTCGAAACATAATTGTAAATAAATTTTTCTAACGCCCTAAAGCGTGAAAATATAAGTCTGAAATAATGATAACGAAATAAAAATCAGTTTCAAGGAAAAAGTGTCCACTCACAGTGCTATGGAAAATCGAGAGTGATTCACGGTGTGGGAGACCTTCTAGTATCCTGGTATCAATATAAGATCCATACAATCGTTAGTTTCCATAACTCAGAATATCTTCATATGACATAAAAGAATATAAAATACATGGACACGTAATCTTGCCAAAAATTGGAGATATCTATGGCATCTAAGAATTTTACGGACTTAGGTTTGGAGTTAAGCAAGTGCGGCAGCAGAAACTTACTTTACGTTAATCATTAGAAAATTCACTGCATGACACCCAACTTTGGAAATTCGTTACAATTAATCGGAAATGAATCTGAAGTTAGAATTTCAATAGAATGGTCCTTAATGTATCAAGTTTATGTTGGTTTTTATGGATCTTAATTCTGATTTCAGAAACTCAAGTTATAGACCGAAGTTGAAGGACTGTCCGACTGAAAAACTGGGCACTGGGGCAGCAGGTCTCCCGATTTCAAAAATTCAGTCCGGTCTCGTCTTAAGTCCAAAAATTCTATATTTTGGATATGTTACTATCTTACATGTATAGTTTATTTAGAAATTTACGCTTCATCAATCGGACATCAGAAACGTAACCTATAAGCAATTCTTCACAACCTGTCCGGAAAACATCCTAAACCAACATCTCCATGTAACTTTCTTATTTCGCCTTCGTTTCTAATTCCATCAATCCAACAACCCCCAATAAAATTTTAACAATTCTAAGCACCATTTATAACATATGAATTGTGTTTATTTTCTTCAATTAATTGAAGTGTGGCATTATATCGAACACTAGGTATGCGGCATGCCTAAATCCCCCCATTCTTACAACCTTAGGTAACTCTACCCCCAATTTATATTAATTCTATACATCCTCAATCAAAAACATCACATCCAAAACATAAATTATCATCATATAACACTCCAAATCATTTCATTTTTACTCAAATTCATCATTCATCATCATTCTTACTAAACCCACAAACTTGAATAACAAATCTAAAACTACTCATTTCATCAACCCAAAACCATCCAACTTCATTAATTCAAGTCATCAACTTACTACAATCTTTCAACAATCAATTCATCAACCTAAACATATTTTAATTACTTCATCAAGTTTTACCCAAAACCCACAAACTTGGAATCATCAATGCTTCTATAGTTTTTAATGTCAAAACTCATACTACCATCATCACTACCAAGCCAATCATCCTACTTTAATCTTCAAATTCAAAAACTCCAAAATAAGAAAATGGGTCAAGTTTTCTTACCTCTATTCTTTTGATTTTCCTTCACTCTTCAAGCTTCCATGGATGCTAAGCTTCTTTGTGCTTCCATTTTCTTCTCTTTTTCCTTTCCTTCTTTTCTTCTTCTTCTCCTTCTTCTTCTTCTCTTCTTTTTTTCTCCTTCTTCTTTTACGTTTTCCTTCTCTTCATTTTCTATTTTTATTTTTTCTGGAATTAGTAAATAGTAACCCCTTTATATAGTGGACCCAATTGATATTTAGAAAGTTGTAGAATAGTGTAGAAAATGAGGAAAGTTTGATAATCTTCCATATAGCCCCGAAATCACTATTCATCCAGATTTTGAATTCCTTTTTTGGCCCGGTTCTGCTCCGAATTTGGGAAAATATTTAACTTGGAAGTTGTAGGTCTCGATCTCCGTTTTCCGAAGGTATAAAAGTCATAAAAATCAGAGATCATATGAAAAAGTTATGCCTTAAATACTATAGGCGGTCCAAAGGTAACATGGTACGGTCTCATCTCGGGATTTCGAGAAATTAGCCGATTATCCCCAAAATTATCTTATGAACATATTTGAATCTCAAAATAATTTATTTTATGTTATCTTCGTCTAACAGTACCATGACGCTACAACGTAATAGTAACTAAACTTCCGGTCGTTACAGTAAGTATAAGATGTTATAAAGTATGTTTGCCAAGTACGTTATTGTATGTACGTATATTATGAAAGAGACTGATAGTGTTTGCAAGCTTCTGGTATTATACGTGTCTCCAAGTGAGAATTTTGGGATTGTATTTGCATTAATGTATGAGAATTGAGCTATGATATGTGTTAATGCATATGAATCACGAATGTGAAGTTATTTTAAGACTATCGGAATTGAAGAAAGTTTTCATCGAATTGAAGAGTGTTTTGAATTGAAGAAAGTATGTTTGCTTTATCGATTTGATGATATTTTAATGATGTTTAATCGTAATAAAGTATAAGAAATTTGACTTCACGTCTCATATGATGGAAATAGTTTCGATGTAAAATGACATACTCTGTGGTATTCGAATTGATGCCTTGTGTGCTTTGGATGTTTGGCTAATAGACTGGCAAATATGTAAATATGTAGATATGAGATTTTGACATAGGTAAAGTGTAAAGGATGATAAAAAGTTGATAATTTTGAACACATAATAACTTAGTAATTCTTAAAAACTTCTGATGTGTTTAACTTGTATGTCTGTTTGTAGTATGAGCATGGTTACTTACTGAGTTTTAAAAACTTACACCAAACCAGTTTGCTAGTTTTGCAGGTTGGCTTCCAAACAGGTCAACCACTTCAGCTTTGGGAGTCATGCTCGAGACGCGGATAACCCGAGTTGCAGTCACCCTCGCAAGTGTCATGAAAAAAGTTTTAGAGGTTTAGGATTTGTGATTAATATGTTATTTTTCATGCTGAGCACGCTGTTTGTATATATTAATCCAGATTGTCCAATTTTAGATTACATCATGTCCGATTTTCTGTAAATCTGGAGGCTTATGGAGATAGGTTAATCCCGTCTCATGCCGGTAGCACTGAGTTGGGCCGGGCCTGCACATTTTGGTCCGGCATTCGTGTACGCAGGACACGCGGGTGCACACGAGCCAAGCTTGGTTCGGATTTTATTTGCACCCCCCCCCCCCCCCCGCGCACGTAGAGAGAGCCTCTATCCTTACAACTCTTACCCATCTACATATGAGCAATCATATATAAGCTTAATATTCTCTCTATAGCTTTCCCATGTGGGACAAGCTCACTTATCTTTATTTTCCAACACCAATGGGTGAACTTTGAACAACAATTTCTCATTCACCCAAGCACCATTTTAAGCATATGAATATACCATTTCGAAGTACTCACGGAGGAGTATCCGAATCATTCAATAACAACCACTAACACGAAGTGGACCATGCTTGAAATTGTGCCTCAAAATGCTTATGAATAAGCATTTTCCAACACAAAGTCATTGTCTATCTTGATTCATGTTTTCATTTGGATTTGATATGAGCTGATTCTTCAATGCAATCAATTGCCGAAACTCTGAAGTTGCAAACGCTTGCTGTTTTTGTTGGAACTGTTTTGAGAGAGTGATAAGAGCAATGTCGAGTTTTGATTTCATGAGACGGCATGTTTTTCTAGAATATGCCGAGTTTAAATGTCCTGAATTTCCAATTGAATGGAAGCATTTTTTTATTTTTGTTTTTTCTCATTTTTTCAATAAATAAAAAATGTATAATAATAATAACTAACATATCAAGCTATGGTTATTGTTCATATGTAATTTTAAATATTTACGCAACACATTTACTCGTAATAAAAAATTTATTTTCCAACACAACAATAGACACTTTCTTTTTTGAAAATATAAAATTCATTCATAATAACACCACAAATGATGTAAATACAAGGCCATATCAGCTCGAAATATAATACTTAGAAACAAAACCTAAGGCTCAAGCCTAGTCAGAATAAATCTGACAACATAAAACTCTATACATCATGTGATCTCATATCTAGTCCAAAAAATCAGATTTACAGTTAATTCTAATAAAGCCCCGAGGAATTACGGATATTGGCCTATTCCAACCTCTCAACAGGAATCCGTGAATACAAATTTTATAACTAGAAAAGAAAACCACAATGCATCACTACAAGAAAAAAGGCCTTTACTGACACTAAGGTTAGTGACACTAGGCTAAAAGTGTCAGAAACGACGTGTAAATGGGCCTATTTCCGTGTTTTTCACTTAAATATCAATAATTACTGACACTATGGTATCAGCGATTTTAGTGTCAGTAATTACTATTACAATAGTATCAGTAAGAAATAAAAAAAAAAAAAAACGCGTAGTCGTCTGGAGTCGAACCAACACCTCGCGGAAGTGACGTTTTTCGCATATATTACTGACACTAGAGTATCAGTAAATTTAGTGTCAGTAATTAATGATACCTTAGTATCAATAAAAAAATAAAAAAAAAATTTATTTCCTTAAGTCTGCTGGGACTCGAAATTGTAACCATTGATATAAATTTTTTTTTATTGTAAGGCTTTACCACTGGGCCAAATCGTGACTTTTGTTCCTTAAACCGCGGTTTATAAAAATATATATGTATTTGTCGGGTCAAAACCTGAACCGTAGTTACCAAAAATCAATCTTAGTAATTTAGGGTTCCTCTCATTCCCACCTTTTTTTTCATCGCGCAGCCTTTGTTTCCCCCCTTCTTTACTCTCATCCCCCCCCGTCAAAGTAAGAAGCAGAACAGAGAGACACGAAAAATAGAGAAAAAGAAGGCAGAAGCTGAGAAATTAGAGAGTGACCGAGAAGAGAGATTAGGTCGAGAAAGAGAGAAGAAGGACGAAAGAAATGAGAAGGGACGAGAGATAGAATAGAAGCAGTGAAGGGAATAACAGGAGCTGCGCTAAGAGAGAGAGGCCGATTGACAGTGATGAAAGGAAGACAGAACAAAGAAGATGATGAGGGAGTTTGGGCTTGCGATTTTGATTTTGATCATGAGTGCTAATGGTAAGTACACTATGACT
>SKCR01031355.1:0-16517 GCA_019454045.1 Zanthoxylum bungeanum | reverse complement strand
CACATCCGTTAAGGTCACGAAATATTCATGTTCACATCTAGCCTAGCTAGATATGGGCCCACTTACTTCACCATGAATAGGGCTAACAGATCGGTGGCCCTTTTACTATTACCAAGTAAATAGTATTTTAGGTTTTTAACCTAATAAACTAGATTCGTATACCTTATTTGAATAGTCAAATCAGTCCTAGTACCCACTCTTCAAAGTGTGGATATACGAGTCTCGTTTAATTGTGTCCCAGACAACAATGCCACAAATAAGTCTCTATTGATCAAATCAATTTGAGCTATTTATTTGTCATTTATATGTTTGAGATTTTATTTATATTCAAAATATAAATTATGTTATTTACATCTAATGTATTTATCTCAGTATCATCTTTATATAATGAAACACTTTAGTGTTCTAGAATATAAAGGTTTTATCCTCCGCATCGGATTAAACACTGATATAGAGATAATGTCTCTAGTCAAACTAGTTACATTATAACATTTCCTAATTTAAGTACACACCCGAAGGGTAGTTCCTAACTTAGGTATCTACGGTCGAAACAGCGACTTTCGTCCCGTTTCCAATTCGCAGAGAAATCTCGGCTTGAAGCCAGTATCCAGCCCACAGCGGATTCTGAACATCAATACATATATGTATTATGTACCACACTAAGTATTTAAAATCCAATTTAATACTAGTAGTAAACATAACTTTGACAAATATTTTTAAAGTTAGAGCCTCTCCCTATCTTTAATTCCTTCGTGTCTTCCATATCCAAATGGTAGTCACTTTGGGATATGTCAATTACCTTTTCAATATTTCACAAACCTTTGGCCAAGCCTTGGGTTTTAGAATATCGAAATGATGTGCACCTTGTGCTACATGCCCAATTGCAAACTTTGACTTTTCTCCACTAGAATGCTCAATTAATTGCAATTTTAATACTTTTAAATCTAAAGATAGATTTATTGAAAGTATATTAATTAAGCACTAAAGTCATCATCACATAAATCTTCCAAAGATTTTATGCTCTACTATTTGCTTAATTATGGGCTTAGTCATAATAAGTTATTTTATCAAATAAATTAACCTATTTTTATTCCCAATATGAAAATTAAATCATTTAAAGCATTTAATCCAATGATTATATATTTAAATATTCAACTTTTCAATTCTTTCTTGATTTCAATAGTCCAACTATTTAATCAATTTAATAAGGTACTATTTATTATAATGATTACAATAATCCAATTATGTATTATATCAACTATAATTTTTAATTCAATTATATTGATTACTATAATCCAATTATAAAATCAACTACATATTGAATGAGTTTGTATATAGTCCAACTATATATATATGTATTTAAAACAACATAAAATATTAGTCGAACTAATATTTTTGATTAATATGACGAGTAAAATATAGATGAGCGCGTTTAGCGAGTATTCGAACGAATGTTGCAAATTCAATACTTGCCTCCCACTATTTTTCATCGAGCCTCTAACCCTCTGTCGAGTACTCGGGAAACCGTGTTTCCTAGTGGGCTAGGATCCCGTTAAATATCACACAATCTTGACTTTGGCCAACAAATTGTATGATAATTAACTAGGTAGATCTCGAAGATCAATTGGATCTAATCCAACTCCTAGATCCAGTAGGTGGACATCCAAGTCCTAAACATTTATCTTATATATGTCTATACATCGAATGTATATCCTAACCTTTTTTCTCTGAATCAACTAGGCCTTGGCTTTGGCACAACAAACCTAATGATCCCAGTCAAGCGCGGACCCATTGACATGGAAGCTTCGTAATCAATGTCGTTGGACAAGAAGTGGTCTTGACTTTGGCCAACAAACCACAACTTGGACAAGACACCAATATGGAACAAAGCCTCGTGATTAAAACACATCTTTGAAGGACAAGGGCTTGACTTTGGCCAACACCCCTGCCAATCTAGGATCTTGAGTAAGAATCACTCAATGGAAGGAAAAACGCATGATATTTGATGAGGGCTTTTTCGCGTGCAAATTGGCTACCAATTTAATTATCTATGTTAAGGTCTCATCATCATACACCCTTAAACATGCATTCTAAATACATAATAAAGCGAGTATGAAAATAAATAATAATGATATGCGGATGGATACTTAACACATTGATCCTAGATCAAATCTCTCCCTTTCTCACTCAAGCTTGCACTAGTATTACTTCTACCCGTTACACTACACTTCTAAAGAAACCTCATATACATATAGGGGAATAGGTGAGAAGAGAATACAAAGAGAATAGAGGTGATAAGGCTGGACACGCAGGTCCAATTTAATAAATCGAATTTATTACAACAATTTCTAAAATTGCCCACCCGACTAATATCCATCCGATATACATTATTCATTCAACACAACCACGTATTCACACACATAAGCATGCTATCAATCAATCTAATCAAATTAATTAATCTGATAATTAAGTGATCATCCAATGTTCAAACAACGATTTGATTTTGTTCGAGTCAAACTCGTTTTTGCGAATAAGTACTTAAAGTACGAATTCATGAATTAAATTAAACTACATCATTAAATCTAATTTAACATGTATTTAATACTAATTCATTATTCAATTCCAAATTAAATATTACACTTTTATTCAATAAACCTTTTTCGATTTAAATTCCAATTTAATCGTAACGCGTCTCAAAGACCGATTAACGTCCAACGTCAATTCAATTAAAGTCCAATTGGCTTTTGATTGATTTCTTAAGGCGTGGACTTTTGGTCAACTCGGGTCAAACCGATAACCAAAGTCCAATCCGGGATTTACCCCATAAGCCCATAAATCAATCTTGGCCCATTAGGCCCAATTGAACTTTAAAGGTTCATTAAGTCGCATTTGGGCTTTATGGTCAAGGTTTTGGGCCCAATTGGATCCAATCCACTTGGCCTAAACCAAACTTGATAAATCAAGCCCAAAAGGCCCAATTACAACAATTCAAGCCCAAATCCAATTTAAGCCTAAATAATTAAATTACACTAATCCAATTACGCAATTTAATTACCTAAAGTGCATTATATGATTAATCGACTAAATCAATATTTCCGAAGCACCAAATTAGTCAATTATCATGCTTAATTCATTATCATATGTCCAACACACAAATTGAAAATCAAACCCATAAACATGCTTTAATGCTCTCGGCCAAGGAAGGTTATTTTGTCCGATTTGAATTCAATCCTATTAATTACACAATCGACAACGTATTAACTTCCCGAATGATTTCATACACATCCAATGTTACAAAATCAAAATTTACCAAGACATTAGGGCATTAGTCACATTCGGCCAACTCAAAGATTTTGGGATTTTTGTCCAATTCGAAATCCAATCCAATTCGATTCAAATTAACGTCAACCTAATCGATTCTAACTCATCAAATGAATTAAAAAATCAAAAAATCCAAGATCCCAAAAATGCATATACATTCGGCCAAGGTGAATAAATTGGGGAAAATTATTCCAAATCAATTTTCATCAAATTAGTCCAACCAATATGAATTTAAACATGTTATAAGAATACTCAAACAAGCAATTTATTCAAATCATGCTCAACAAACATTTACCCAAATTTTAAGCCCTACATTTTTCATGCTTGCAACATTAGCTCTTGATGCCATTGTTGATTATTTCTAAGGTCCCAAGATCAAATCAAGACATGAAAACATGCATGAATACATCAACGGAGGTAGCGGAATACTCACATTGATCGGTTATGTCGATTTGAAGATGAATCATGCCCAAAAACGCACTGCCTTTGTAAGCCCACTGCAGCAGTCCATGCTCACTGTCTTGGCAGTTTCGGGTCTCAAAACGAAGCTCCAAACTCCATCGGATGAGTCCCGCCTCATGGTCGAACCTCCCTACCACCTTCGCAAGACTTGTAAGTGTGCTAGCACTTGATTTCTCACCATGAAAACCACTCTTGGCTTCCCTTTGTTCACGCCATTTCTGGTTCCAAACCAGTGAAGATTTCTTCATTTGGCGTGTGAAGAAGAGAGAAAATGAGAGAGAAGAAGTTTGTGTTAATTTTTTTTAAAATGATTTACCAAAAATCAATTTATATTTATGCCATAATTTTATTAAATTAATAATAAAATTATGACACAAAACATGCAATGGCTTAGAGTGTCAAACACTCAAACTCCATGCAATGACATTGAGTGCAATGTACACAATCTACATGCAAAGCATTAGAATGACATGTGTCATGTGGGCCCCACACGTTTCCAAATGAAAGTGGGCCCACGTGCACTCACGCGTTCGGGTTCGATATTTCCGAAATACCGAGCTTACGTCGCGACGTTAATTCAATCGAATTTAATAAATAATTGCGCCTAGCGAAATTATTATTTACGTCGCTAACGAATTAATTCTAAATTAACTCGTTTGCCCGAATTAAAATCTGATTTTAATTCCGCGTCGAAATCTAATTTCGTCTATATATCGAATATATTAATACATCGATCGATTAATTCCGAATTAATGTTTCTCTCTCTTTAGACGACATTTTATCCCGGATAAAACATCTCCGTTATTAATCCTAGATTAATTTTCTCTCTCTTCTGTATAATCCCAGATTATTCAAGAGTGCGAGTTGTGCGTCATCGGTGGATTATCGGGAAGCGACCCATGAGATCCCCGGATAATCTAGCAGTAAATACGGTCGTCGGAGTATCCGAATCACGTACGTACCAAGTACTACGTTCTACCGATTTACGAGACAAAGTCGACTCCTAGCAAAGCTCCAAGTCTACCTAATTCTCCGGACATATCCATTAAAGAATATTAAGATCTGTATCAAGCGTAGTATACTAATGTATTGTGCATATCGGCCCAGTATCGGATAATCACGTGCTAGGGCTGGGGCTGGATAAGTGTCTGCCCCGTCCGAAACACATATCGGATGTCTGGTAACTAGTCTCTATAATCGGATATTCATGACCTGGTCATAATATCACGATTGGATGCGCATCTCTTAAGAGCACTAATACCGTATCCTGCGTGACATCATCTCCACTATGACTGGAGTGATACTTCCGTCTTGACATCACATCCAATACACTACGATTCTCAATATACCCGGCATTGGCGTACACAGAACTAGTTACAGTCCTAGACGACCTCAACTAAAGTATATCGATTGTCGTAAGCATTAGCGATGTAAGTCTCAGGTTAAGACTATACACACCTACCTTGATTTCGGCCTCCCATAGACACATATTCATAATACCAATGGGATTCCGAGGGGTCTATCCAGAGCGAAGCTGTTTCCCGTACCATCGGTGAAACACGACCTCCTATCGCACTTGCATAAGTATCCAACACTTATATATATGAGAACTATGCCGTTGTGCCCTCACAACGCACACAAGTGCAATACTAGCCTATTCCGCATTATCGATGTCCAGTCTCGATAATACTACGGCTAGGGATATTTAATGATTAATCCTTCGTGGACTGATACTGTCTCATATCATCTCAATCCAGGAACTAATCATAGGGACCTCTCTCTCCATTTATATATCTATGGTGATCTAATCACAAATGATGATAGTGCAATTTCCTTGTCACATAGTTAATTTGCTACACAACACAATGATCTGTGCAAATAGTGACGCTATGGGTCATTTTGTCCAACAGCATGTTCTTCGACGTTACATCTGGATTCGGGAGATTATAACATCGTGGCGATGTAAGGTCGAGAAGGTCACATCAGATGACAACATTGCAGATCCGCTGACGAAGGCTGTTCTTCAGTAAGTTTTTGAACGACACATACATAGTTCGGGTATTAGATGCTTGAGTGACTGGCTATAGGCCAAGTGGGAGATTGTTAGACATTATGTCCCATAGCGTCACTGTTTGTAAATGATATTGTATTATTGTACAAAATTAACTATGTGATAATGAAATTGCCTTTTGCCGTTTTGTAATAATATTTACTTTGATTAATAAATGGCGAAAGTCCATATGATTAATACTGGATTGAGATGATATGAGACAGTATCAATCTATAAAAGTTTAATCATTAAATATCCCTAGTCGGAGTATTATCGAGATCGGACATCGATAATGCGGAATAGACTAGTATTGCGCTTGTGCACGTTGTGAGGGCACAACGGCATAGTTCTCATATATTTAAGTATTGGATACTTATGCAAGTGCGATAGGAGGTTGTGTTTTACCGATGGTACGGAAAACAGCTTCGCTCTGGATAGACCCCGCGGAATCCCATTGGTAGTATGTCTGCGTGTCTATGGGAGGCCGCATCAGGGTAGGTGTATATGGTCTTAACCTGAGACTTACATCGCTAGTACTTGCGACAATCGGTAAACTTTGGTTTTGGTGGTTGGGGACCCTAACCGGTTCTGTGTACACCTCTTCTGGGTTTATCGAGAATCGTAGTGTACTGGATGTGATGTCAAGATGGAAGTATCGCTTCAGACATATGGAGGTGATGATCACGCAGGACACAGAACTAGTACTCTATAAAAGGTTGCAACCGTCGGGACAATATGACTAGGTCAGGATTGTCTGATTTAAAGAGACTAGCTGCTTGATGTCCGATATATGTTTCGTACGGGGCAGACACATCTCCAGCCCCAGGCCTAGCATGTGATCATCCGATACTGGATCGATGTACGCATACTACGGTATACTACGCTTGATATAGATCTTATATTCCTATAAGAATATTTCTGGAGAATTGGGTAGGCATGGCGCTTTGCTAGAAGCCAACCTTGTCTTGTGAATCGGTAAGAACGTAGTACGAGGTACGTGCGTGTTCGGATTATCCGACGACCGTATTTACTGCCAATATATCCGGAGATCTCTTGGGTCGCTTCCTGAAGATTCACCTATGATATTTGATTCGAACTTAATTAATCTTGGATTAATTGCGGAGAAACTTTATCTCGGATAAAGTGCCTTATTTAGAGAGAGAACGATTAATTTGGAATTAATCGATAAAATTATTATATTCGATATAATAATCGAAATTCGATTTCGACGCGAAATTAAAATTAGATTTTAATTCGGGCATACGAGTTAATTTAGAATTAATTCGTTAGCGACGTAAATAATAATTTCGCTAGGCGCGATTATTTATTTAATTCGATTTAAATAACGTCGCGACGTAAGTTCGGTATTTCGGAAATATCGAACCCGAACGCGTGAGTGCACGTGGGCCCACTTTCATTTGGAAACGTGTGGGGCCCACATGACACATGTCATTATTATGCATTATTTTATTGATAATGCATTGCATGGTGATAGTGTATAATTCACTCAATTGTTATGCATGGAATTTGAGTGTATGACACTCTAAGCCTTTGCATGGCTTGTGTCATAGATTATTATTATTTAATAAATATTATGGCATAAATATAAATTGATTTTTGGTATCAAAATCAATTAAGAAAAATTCTCTCTTCTCTCTCTTTTCATGACCGAAAACTGCATGCAGTTTTGGTCTTCATCTTCTTCAATTTTGGTTGCCAAAAGCTTGAAGAAAGGCTTGTTTTTGGAACATCTTCTCACATGCAAGGCTAGCACTTTCAAGGGATCAAAAGAGGTGATAGGGAAACCATCATAGAGCAAGGAATAAACAAAGTTTGGAGCTTTCCTCTTCTTGTCTTCCTTGGCCGAACCTAATCAACCTTGGAGCTTCCATCTTGGCTTGATTTTCTCATCACAAGAGCTTGGTAAGTATGATTCCGCCATACTTCATCTTATATATATTCGTTGTTGTATTTCATGTATGCTTAATCTTTCCTTGGGACATATTATAGAAACCAACACTCCGGACATATCCATTAAAGAATATTAAGATCTGTATCAAGCGTAGTATACTAATGTATTGTGCATATCGGCCCAGTATCGGATAGTCACGTGCTAGGGCTGGGGCTGGATAAGTGTCTGCCACGTCCGAAACACATATCGGATGTCTGGTAACTAGTCCTTATAATCGGATATTCATGACCTGGTCATAATATCACAATTGGATGCGCATCTCTTAAGAGCACTAATACCGTATCCTGCGTGACATCATCTCCACTATGACTGGAGTGATACTTCCGTCTTGACATCACATCCAATACACTACGATTCTCAATATACCCGGCATTGGCGTACACAGAACCGGTTAGAGTCCTAGACGACCTCAACTAAAGTATATCGATTGTCGTAAGCATTAGCGATGTAAGTCTCAGGTTAAGACTATACACACCTACCTTGATTTCGGCCTCCCATAGACACATATTCATAATACCAATGGGATTCCGAGGGGCTATCCAGAGCGAAGCTGTTTCCCGTACCATCGGTGAAACACGACCTCCTATCGCACTTGCACAAGTATCCAATACTTATATATATGAGAACTATGCCGTTGTGCCCTCACAACGCGCACAAGTGCAATACTAGCCTATTCCGCATTATCGATGTCCATTCTCGATAATACTACGGCTAGGGATATTTAATGATTAATCCTTCATGGACTGATACTGTCTCATATCATCTCAATCCAGGAACTAATCATAGGGACCTCTCTTCATTTATATATCTATGGTGATCTAATCACAAATGATGAGAGTGCAATTTCCTTATTACATAGTTAATTTGCTACAACAACACAATGATCTGTGCAAATAGTGACGCTATGGGTCATATTATCCAACATAATGATCTTGGGACTAACGTAGAAACCAAACAAGTCAATGCCTTAAGAAATTAATTGAAAGCCCATTGGACTTTAATTAAATTGACATTGGATGTTAATTGGGCTTTGAGACCCATTAAGATTAGATTTAGAATCTAAATCATAAAGGCACATTAAAAGTGTAATTATTTAATTTGGAATTAAATAAAGAATTAAAATTGAATACAAATTAAATTGGATTTAAAATTCTAGTTCGATATAATTCAAGAATTCGTACTTTGAGTACTTATTCTTAAATGAGTTGGACTCGCGCATATCAAATCGTTGTTTGAACATTGGATGATCACTTAATTCAAATATTAATTAATTGGATTAGAATGATTGAATAACATTCTTTGTGTGAATACATGGATGTATTGTATGAATTATGTATATCAGATGGATATTAGATGGGTAAGGGCAATTTTGGAAATTATTGTAATAAATTTAGAATTTATTAAATTGGACCTGCGTGTCCAGCCTATTATCTCTATTCTCTTTGTATTTCTCTTCTCACCAATTCCCCTCAATTTAAATGAGGTTTCTTTATAAGTATTATGTAATTGGGTAGAAATTAGAATAGTGCTAGCCGGGGAGAGGAAAATGGAGTGATTTGTTCTAGGAATAATTTGTGAGATATCCATTCGCATATCATTATTAATTTATTTATCGCACTTTATTATGCTTTTAGAATGCATGCTTAAGGGTGTATGATGAGACCTAATCAAAGATAATTAATTGGTTACCAATTACGCGAAAAACCCTCAACAAATATTAAGCGTTTTCCTTCCATTAAGTGATTCATTCTCAAGATCCAAGATTGGCATTGGTTTGTTGGCCAAAGTCAAGACCTTTTTCCATCACGGATGTGTTTGAATCATAAAGGCTTTGTTCCATATCGCATTTCTTGGCCAAGTTGTTGTTTGTTGGCCAAAGTCAAGATCACTTATTGTTCATCGACATCGATTACGAAGCTTTCCAAAGTCAATGGGTCCCGCTTAACTAGAATCATTAAGCTTGTTGATCCAAAGCCAAGGCTTAGTTGATTCAGAGGAAAAATGTTAGGAAAAATATTGGATATATTGGCATATTTATTTTATATATGTTTCGGACTTCGAGGTCCACCTACCGGATATAGGAATTGGATGAGATCCAATTGATCTTAGAGATCTACCTAGTTAAATATCATACAGCTTGTTGGCCAAAGTCAAGGTTGTGTGTTATTTAACGGGATCCTAGCCCACTAGGAAACTAGGTTTCCCGAGTACTCAATAAAGGGTTAGAGGCTCACCGAAAAATAGTGGGAGGCTAGTATTGAATTTGCAATTTCGTTCAAATACTTGTCAATACACGCTTTCAAATTATTTCGTCAATTATATATATTTATTAGTTGGACTAATATTTTATTATTTTTCTTGTAACAGTTGGATTGTACCCAAATATCGTTAATTAAATAGTTTGACTATTGCAATTAAGATGACTGGAAAGATTGGAGTTAGAGACATTATCTTGGGTGAAAATGTCTTTATTGGCGCGAACTTTCCTGATTGGGAAATGAACCTCAGGATTGTCCTGGGGGATAAGAGGATGCTCTATACGATAGAGAGACCTCTCGGGCCTAAGCTCGGAAATGAGCAACCGCTTGAACTTGAGCTTTGGAAGACCCATATCGATGAAAACTCAACTGCTCAATCTGTCATGCTCGATGTGATGACCCCTCAATTTCATCGCCAAAACAGGGGATTGGATCCCTATACTATGATGGAAAAATTGAAGGACCTTCATCGATCTAACCTTAGATCGCAAATGTATGAATTGTAAAAGAAGCTCTTTCATTCTCGAATGTCAGAGGGTACATCTGTTGAGCACCATATGTCACAGATGATTGCTGACATTGAACAGCTGGGTCAGCTAGGCATAACCTTTGAGGCTGAGACTTCTATAGATTTGATCTTGCAGTCTCTTCCTAACAACTAGAGCAGAATCATCATGAACTACAATATGATGAACCAAGACCATACTCTTGGAGAGCTGATGGCAATGTTGCACAAAGTAGAAAAAGAGCTATTGAAGGGCAAAAAGTGCGATGTGCACTTCACTTCAACATCTCAGTCTCCCAAGGCTTGGTCGAAGGCTACTGGAGGTGTAAAGAATAAGAAGAAGAAGAAGAAGGGCAAGGCCAAATCTTCAAAGTCTTCTGGGAAGGCAAATGAAAAATCCCAAGATGTATGCCTGCAGTGTGGAAAATGGGGTCACTGGAAGCGTGATTGTTGTGAGTACAAGGCGCACATGAAGGGAATCAAAGCGGGAAAGACACCAGCTTCAGGTATGTTTGTTATAGAAATAAACATGTCTACTTCTTTTTTAAAAATTGAATTTTTTATTCTGGTTGTGGTACTCATATATGTATTGATGTGCAGGATCTGCGGATTAGCATGAGATTGGCCTTAGGGGAGATTGATCTACGAGTTGGAAACGGGACCAGGGTCGCTGTTTTGGCTATAGGAACTTATATTTTGGAACTGCCCTCGGGGCATGTACTAAATCTTTCAGACTGTATTATGTACCTAGTTTGACTAGGAATATTATATATGTATCTTTATTGGCCCAATGTGGCTATACTTTTTTTTTTAGAAACACTGGGTGTTTTATGTATAAAAATGATATGGAGATATGCAATGCTGATGTGAATAATGGTCTTTATATTTTGAATATAAATAAATCTCAAACATATAATGTAACAAACAAAAGGCTTAAACTAAATAACAAAGATGAAACTTATATGTGGCATTGTCGTCTGGGACACATTAACAAGACTGGCATATCCACACTTTTGAAGAGTGGGTACTTGGATGGATTTTATCCAAATTCATATGACGTCTGCGAATCTTGTTTATTAGGAAAAATGCCTAAAACACCTTTTAGTGGTAAAGGTGCACGTGCCACCGAACTGTTAGCCCTCGTTCATAGTGACATATGTGGGCCCATGTCTAGCCAGGCTAGAGGTGGATATGAATATTTCGTAACCTTTACGGATGATTCATCGCGTTATAGTTATCTGTATCTTATGAGACACAAGTCGGAAACCTTTGAGAAATTCAAAGAGTTTCGACACGAAGTAGAAAAACAGAGCGGTAAAAGTATTAAAACATTACGGTCGGATCGTGGTGGAGAATACTTAAGCAATGAGTTTCTTGATTACTTGAAAGAATATGGTATTCTTTCACAGTGGACTCCTCCTGGAACACCGTAATTAAATGGTGTGTTCGAATTGAGAAATCGAACTTTGTTGGACATTGTAAGGTCTATGATGAGTCACACAGAACTACCTATTTCCTTCTAGGGATATGCATTGAACAGTGCAATACGTATTTTGAATAAGGTTCCGTCAAAGTCTGTTCAACAGACTCCATATGAAATATGGACATGAAAGAAACCAGGTTTCTCATTCCTGAAGATTTAGAGTTGCTGGGTATACGTTAAACGTTTGGATGGTACCAAACATGAACCCAAATCGGATAAGTGTCTATTTGTAGGTTATCCTAGGGAAACCAAAGGATATTACTTTTACAACCCATAAGAGAACAAATTATTTGTTGCTCTACATGTGGTTTTCCTTGAGAAGGAATTCTTAAATGCAGTGGTAAGTGGGAGGAAAGTAGAACTCGATGAAAATCAGAGTGATACTGTTTTCCTGACACCAATTCCTTAACGGAACATCAACAGTTCATCAGGGATGAGACTGTACCACAATCTTCGAATACACAGGAACCGCGTAGGTCGGAGAGAGTCAGAAAACAACCTGAGAGGCATGGGTTTCCGATCTCACCTCATGTGGATATTAATCTTATTGAGGAAGACGAACCAGCTACGTATAAGGAAGCGATACAAGGTATCAAATCTGGTTTATGGCAAGATGCCAAGAAGTCCAAAATGGATTCCATGTACACCAACCAAGTTTGGACACTGGTTGATGCACCAGAAGGCATAAAGCCTATTGGTTGCAAATGGGTCTTCAAGAAGAAGACTGACATGGATGGCAACATACAAACGTACAAAGCTAGGATTGTAGCGAAAGGGTATCGTCAACGACATGGTGTCGATTACGACGAAAATTTTTCACATGTTGCCATGATTAAATCCATTCGGATAATGCTTGTTATTGCTGCATATTTCGATTACGAAATATGACAGATGGACATCAAAACCGCTTTCCTTAACAGAAACCTTTTGGAGGATGTTTATATGCAACAACCTGACGGTTTTTTCGTACCTAAACATGCAGACAAGGTTTGCAAGTTAAATCGATCCATTTATGGATTGAAGCAAGCATCGCATTCTTGGAACCAACATTTTGATGAGATCATAAAAGAATATGATTTTGTTCAAAACGAGGATGATCCTTGTGTATATAAGAAGGTTAGTGGGAGCGCACTGACATTTATTGTCCTTTTCATTGATGGTGTATTGTTTATTAGCAATGACATTCCCGTGCTATAATCGGTGAAAGCTTGGCTTTCATTAAAATTATCCATGAAGGATCTGGGAGAAGCAACCTTTATTCTGGGAATAAAGATCTACCGGGATAGATCTAGAAAGCTGCTTGGACTCTCCCAGAGCACGTACATTGACAAAGTGTTAAAGAGATTCAACATGGATCAGTCCAAAAGGGGACTGTTGCCACTGTCGCATGGCGTCACTCAATCTAAGGACATGTGTCCTAAAACTCAAGATGAGAGAGAAAATATGAGTATGATCTCATTCACCTCGGCAGACAGATCGATCGTGTATGTCATGATATATACGTGACCTGATGTCTCGTATGCTTTGAGCATGTATAGTCGCTATCAGGCCGATCCAGGTGATGGTCACTAGATGGCGGTTAAGAACATCCTTAAGTTTCTTAGACGAAATAATGATGTTTTCTTAATCTATGGAGATGGAGAACTTGAGGTAACTGGGTATACTGATGCAAGTTTCCAAACCGATAAAGTCGACTGTAAGTCGCAATCAGGGTATATATTTTGTTTGAACAACGGAGCAGTAAGGTGGAAATCTTCCAAACAAGAGACTGTTGCCGATTCAACAACAGAAGCGGAATACATTGCTGCAACTGAAGTAGTAAAAGAGGTAGTTTGGATCCGTAAATTCCTAATTGGATTAGGAGTAGTTCCGTTAGTAGCTGAGCCCGTTCCATTATATTATGACAATAACGGGGCTATAGCGCAGGCTAAGGAACCGCGGTTTCATCAACGATCTAAGCATGTTCTTCAACGTTTCCATCTGATTCGTGAGATCATACATCATGGCGATGTGAAGATCGAGAAGGCCGCATCAGAGGAAAACATTGTAGATTCACTGAAGAAAGCTATTCCTCGACAAAAGTTTGAGCGACATGTACATAGTTCAAGTGTTAGATGCTTGAGTGACTTGCTATAGGCCAAGTGGGAGATTATTGGACAATTATGACCCATAGCGTCACTATTTGTAAAAGACATTGTGATTTTTGTACAAATTAACTATGTGACAATGGAAATTGCTATTTTATCATTTTATAATTATATTACTTAAATATATAAATGATAAAAGTCAGTATGATTAGTTATGGATTAATAAGATATGAGACAATATCAATCCATAAGGGTTTAATAATTAAATATCCCTAGTCGTAGTAGTATCGAGACTAGACATCGATAATGCGGAATAGACTAATATTGCACTTGTGCATGTTACAGAAGCGTAACAACATAGTTCTCATATATTTAAGTATTGGATGTTTATGCAAGTGTGATAGGAGGTTATGTTTGCCGATGGTACGGAAACAGCTTCGCTCTGGATAGACCCCTAGGAATCCCATTGGTAGTATGACTATATGTCTATGGGAATCCGAATCAGGGTAGGTGTATTTGGTCTTAACCTGAGACTTGCATCGCTAATTCTTGCGACAATCAATACGCTTTGGTTTTGGTCGTCCGGGACTTTAACAGGTTCTGTGTACGCCTTTTCTGGGTTTATTGAGAATCGTAGTGTATTGGGTGTGATGTCAAGATGGAAGTATCACTTCAGTCATATGGAGATGATGATCACGCAGGGATACATAACTGTTTCTCTATTATGTTACAACTATCGGGATAATATGACAAGGTCATGATTATCCGATTATAGAGACTAGTTGCTTATGATCCGATATATGCTTCGTACATGGAATACACTATTCCAGCCCCAGGCCTTGCATGTGACATCAGATACTACGTATACTACGCCTGACAAAGATTATACTCCTTAAAGAATATTTCTGGAGAATTGGGTAGGCACGCGCTTTCTAAAAGCCAACCATGTCTCATAAATCGGTAAGAACGTGGTACCAGATATGCACGTGTTCGGATAGTTCGACTACCAAATTTATTGCCAACATATCCAGGGATCTCATGGGTCGCTTCCCAAAGATTCATCGATGACGTATGACTCGACTTAATTAGTCTGGGATTAATTATAAGAGGGAGAAAATTAATCTAGGATTATAAGATCTCATGTCTCATAATTATAGTATGAATTCACGAATTATATCGAACTACTCGTTAAATCCAATTTAAGTCGTATTCAATACTAATCCTATTTTATTCTAAATTAAATATTTACACTTTTATTGTGCTTTTATAACTTAGATTCCAAATCTAATACAATCGGGTCTCAAAGCCCAACTAACATCTAATGTCCGTTTAATTAAAGTCCGATGGGCTTTCAATTGATTTCTTGAGGCTTGGGTTGGTCAATGTATGGGTCAAACCAATTACCAAGCCCAATAAGGAATCACCCTCATATGCCCTAAAATCAATATCAAGCCCATAAGGCCCAATTAAACATAAAAGCCCATCTATTACATTTGGGCTTAAATGGTGTGATTTGGCCCATTTTGGATCCTATCCAAATGGTCCAATCTACTGGCCCACCAAGCCCATTATGTCCAAATATAAGTTTTAGGCCCAATTCAAAATTAAGCCCAACTAACCAAATTTTAAAATTCCAAATTTATAACTTAATTAATTAAAGTGTATTACATGATTAATCCTTTAAATCAATATTCCCAAAATATCAAATTAATCCATTATCTTTTTTTATCTTAAATATATGTCCAACATTATTTAATCAAAAAATCAAGTCCCTAATCCTCCATCAAGCATTCGGCCAAGGTGATTAAAATGGTTCCGATTTCGTTTTCAATCCAATCGAGTTACAAATCATCATTCCATATTGTTTCAAGTCATCTAATGTCTTAAAATTAAAAAATCATCTAGTCCATATGCTTGCATGTATTCGGCCAAGCCTCATTTGGGTTGGAAAAATTAATCCAATTTATTTTCCATGAAATTGATGATGTATAATCTAAATAACATACATCTAAGCATATTTAATCAAGCAAACCATCAAATCATGCTTCATACAATTTTCCCCAATAACATCCTAAATATTTGCATGCTCTGATACCATTGTGGAAAAATACCAAGCCCCAAGATCAACAAGAACAAGCAAAATAATAAATACATTGAATGAATAAATTGAAGTATGGCGGAATCATACTCACATACTTGAAAATGGATCTTAGATGATGCGAAAACTCCTCCCTTGTGCAGTGAAGCCTCGGCCAAGAAGAAAAGAGGGATTCCAAGTCGAGTTTGATCCTTCCAAGTGTTGGACAAAATGACCCATACGGTCACTATTTGCACAGATCATTGTGTTGCTGTAGCAAATTAACTATGTAACAAGGAAAT
>SKCR01031354.1:0-21495 GCA_019454045.1 Zanthoxylum bungeanum | reverse complement strand
GGTGTTTTGATGTTTTGAACATCATAAGTTCATCTTAGAAATGATTTAGAATCATTCAAAATTGATTGGATCAATTTCGGACTAAAACGGACAAAAATGCAAAGCAAGGGTTTTCGGTAAATTCACCTAAAAATGTTTTATTGAATTTATTTTCATAATTTGATTATTGGAATGTTAAATAAATATGTATATTTAATTTATCCGAGAAAAAGTTTTGAAATCTGAAATCGGATTTTCACCGCTTCCGCTGCGTTACCGGACTAACCCCCTAAATAACCCATTCATAAAGATCTACTGGGATAGATTTGGAGTTGTTAACACTCTCTGGGAAATTGTACATTTAAAATGTACTTGATAGGTATCTCATACGCTTCGAGCATATGGAGTCACAATCGGGTCAATCCAAGTGATAGTCACTGGATTGAAGTTAAGAACATCTGTTAGTATCTTAGAGAACTAAAGATGTTGTCTTAAAACTATGGAGAAGGAGAACTTGAAGTGACTGGGATCACTGCTGCAAGTTTCCAAACAGTTAAATACTACGGTACTATAAAGTTTGAATAACGGGACAGTGAGCTGGAAATCTTCCGAGCAAGATACTGTTGCCGAATAAACAACAAATGCGGATTATTGCTGCAGCTGAGGCAGCAATAGAAGCCATTTGGATCGAAAATAAATCTAATTATATTAGATATAGTTCTGTTAGCAGCTGAGCTAGGCGTCAGCACAGGCTAAAGAATTAAAGGTCTCATCGACGATCCAGATATATACTTCTATATCATCTGATTCGTTCTGATCATACATCGTGGTGATGTTATGATCGAGTAAATCGCGTCAGACGATTATCAAGCAAATCCACTGACGAAAACCTTTCCTCAGCAATTTGAGCGAACCGTACATAGTTCGGGTGTTAGACACTTGAGTGACTGGCTATGTGCCAAGTGGGAGATTGTTGGACAAAATGACTCATAGCGTCACTATTTGCACAGATCATTGTGTTGTTGTAGCAAATTAACTATGTGACAAGGAAATTGCACTCTCATCATTTGTGATTAGATCACCTTAGATATATAAATGAAGAGAGGTCCCTATGATTAGTTCCTGGATTGAGAATGATATGAGACAGTATCAGTCCACGAAGGATTAATCATTAAATATCCATAGCCGGAGTATTATCGAGACTGGACATCGATAATGCGGAATAGGCTAGTATTGCACTTGTGCGCGTTGTGAGGGCACAATGGCATAGTTCTCATATATATAAGTATTGGATACTTATGCAAGTGCGATAGGAGGTTGTGTTTCACCGATGGTACGGGAAACAGCTTCGCTCTGGATAGACCCCTCGGAATCCCATTGGTATTATGACTATGTGTCTATGGGAGGCCGAAATCAAGGTAGGTGTGTATAGTCTTAACCTGAGACTTACATCGCTAATGCTTACGACAATCAATATACTTTAGTTGAGGTCGTCTAGGACTCTAACCGGTTCTGTGTACGCCAATGCCGGGTATATTGAGAATCGTAGTGTATTGGATGTGATGTCAAGACGGAAGTATCACTCCAGTCATAGTGGAGATGATGTCACGCAGGATACAGTATTAGTGCTCTTAAGTGCTGCGCGGCCATCGGGATATTATGACAAGGTCATGTATATCCGATTATAGAGACTAGTTACCAGACATCCGACATGTGCTTCGTACGGGGCAGACACTTATCCAGCCCCAGCCTAGCACGTGACTATCCGATACTGGGCCGATATGCACAATACAATAGTATACTACGCTTGATACAGATCTTAATATTCTTAGATGGATATGTCCGGAGAATTGGGTAGACTTGGTGCTTTGCTAGGAGTCGACCTTGTCTCGTAAATCGGTAGAACGTAGTACTTGGTACGTACGTGATTCGGATACTCCGACGACCGTATTTACTGCCAACTTATCCGGGGATCTCATGGGTCGCTTCCCGATAATCCACCGATGACGCACAACTCGCACTCTTGAATAATCTGGGATTATATAGAAGAGAGAGAAAATTAATCTAGGATTAATAACGGAGATATTTTATCTAGGATAAAATATCGTATAGAGAGAGATAACGATTAATTTGGAATTAATTGGTAAATTAATATATTCGATATATTAAATGAAATTAGATTTCGACGCGGAATTAAAATTAGATTTTAATTCGGGCGAACGAATTAATTTAGAATTAATTTGTTAGCGACGTGAATAGTGAATTCGCTAGGCGTAATCATCTAATTACGACGCGATGGAAAAATCGTTAATTTAGAATTAGCGAACCCGAGCCCGAGTGTGATTGCGAGCGCATTCGTATTTCGAATTCGAGTGCGGCAACGCAAGTCGCATCAAGCGTCAAATCGATAGTCACTTCAAGCGTCAAATCACTTGTCACTTTGAGTGAAATGACTTGACAACTTGAAAGACTTGATATGACTTGATGGACATTGATATTGGAGTGTGGAACACTCAAGCTTATTACATTCAATTTCTTTGACTTTTTGAAAGTTAAATTAATTGGTAAATCATTTAATATTTTTGGAAAATATATAAACAAAATGATTTACAAACTTTGGTAATAACTTAACACATTTCTTTCTCTCTCATTTTTGCTCTCTTCTTCTCACGCCCAAAAGCTTAGAAGTTCACTGGTTTTGAACCCAGAAATGGCGTGAATAGGGAAGCCAAGAGTTGGGTTTTCATGGTGAAAACCGCAAGTGCTAGCACACTACGAGTCTTGCGAAGGTGGTAGGGAGGTTCACCCATGAGCCGGGATCCGTTCGACGAGGCTTGGAGTTCCGTTTTCTTAGCTCAAAACTGAAATATTGAGGCAGTGGACTGCTGCAGTGGGCGTGTAAGGCAGTGAGCATTTTGGCCTTGATTCGTCTCCAAATCGACTCAACCGACCGATGTAAGTATTCCGCTATCTTCGTTGTTGTATTCACGCATGTTTTCATGACTTGTATGATCTTGGGACCTAGATTAAATCCACAATGGAAACCAGGACGTAAATTCCATAGCCGAATCCGAATGGACGGTATTATGGTTTGCACTCGGGATACAATGGCACGTACCACTTGAGAGACACACGTATTCGTTTCATCCAACCTTGTATTCAAGTATGATTAGACTGTTAGTAGGTTACTTATTTTTTAAGTATGATTTAGTCTAGTACGTTATTTCTTTATGCATGATTTAGTTATTTTCTTTCGCAATAGGAGTTTCATTTACGTTTATGTTTAGGTTGTTATTTATTTTTCGTATTTGATAATTCAACACGCTCATTGTGCGATATCGTATGTTTGCCGTTATGATAACTAACTTTTAAAGCATGCAAACTTAAATTTAAGCCGTATATGAATTTAGATATAGGTTACCTTTTTGCAAATGTGCGGGTGCGGTTTGCAGGTTTCGCTGGGCTGTTTTAGTAGTGTCTCACGGTAATTAGAGGTAGTTTTTGGGGCTTTGTGACGTGAAGATGAGTGCAGGCTGGGTGAGGGGTACGTGCGTGTTGAAGACAGTAAGGAGAGCAGCTTGACGTGATTTGTGTGTTGCGTTTAAGGTTTGCTGCGTGAATGTGAGGGCTGCATGCAGGCCATGAAGGGTCTTTAGCATGCTTGGGATGTGCTGAGTGAGGCCTGGATGAAGGCTATGAAGGGTTTTTTTGTGGCCACGTGAGTGGCTGGTTCTTGAAGGGCTTATTACGTGAGTTAGGGTTGTTGGATAGAGGCGTGAATGCTGCTAGTTACGTGAGTGAGTTGTCAAAGTTGTGAGTGTGTTTGTTTGTGATGAACGTTCGTTAATTTGTGAGGGCTTATGGCCGAGAGTTGGGGACGTGAGTGAGGGGTTGTTTCCTAGGCGATGTGGGACATAGTAGAGGGCTAAGTGAGAGGTTGTGTTGGGCGTGAACAAGAGGGTGGTTTCTTGGGCGATGTGGGATTAAGTAGAGGGCTGATTTGTTGCTATTTTGGGAGTGAATGAAGGGCGTATTCTAAGGGGGGAATTGGCATGAATGGAGAAGATAAGAGAGTGCTTGTGTTGTCTATGTGCCAGAGGTTTCAAGGGTGAGTTGAGGTTCTTTTTATAGGCAAATGGTGGTGCATTTATTGGGTAGGCTATCATTGATGAGGGTCATTAATTGGGTGGCTAATTGATGTTGAAAAATGGAAAGGGAAATGGCTTTGTCAATGGTGTGGGGTTGCTTGGTTAAATGGTGTGGGGTTTGCTTGGTTAAATGGTGATGTGTTGTGTTTGACTTGGTGATGAGAGGCTATTAAATGGCTTTGGCTTCTTGTTCATGGGCTGTATGGACGTGAGGTCTTAGGTTGCTTTGTGGCTTTGAGTGTGGTTCACGTGAAGGGTAGGATTACGTGTGCTTGATTTATTGTTGTTAAGTGGTGTATGATGTGTCATCGTAGGGTTTCTTTGTTAATGGTGTTACGTTGATGAGTGGTGTGAGTGGAGGGAGGTTTACGTGAGCTTCTTGCTAAGTTTAGGTTGAGATTTGTTTGCTTGGGACGTGTCTAATGTGGCCATGAGGGGTGCTGAACGTGGATGTGTTGAGTTCTAATATATGTCCCAAGATCAACGAATCAAGCAAGAAAACGCATGAATACACAACATAGGAGGTGCGGAATATACTCACAATGGTCGGTTTTGATGCGAAGAAGAACACAAGCCATTTTCGTCCTCCATTGAGTTCGGCAGTAGCTCTCCTTGACAGTGGACTGCACGGTTTTGGGGTGTCTTCCTCTCTTCTCATTCGGCCATGGATGTCACCATTGAAGCTCCAAGCTTCAAGCTTTTCCATGCTCACAAATTCGTTTCCCTATCACCATAATATAACCCTAGGTGTGCTAGCACTTCTTCATCTTCCTTGCTCTCCATTTGCTCGGTCAAACCAGAAGAAAAAGATGAAGAATCGGGGCTTGAAGCCGTGAAGAAAGAAGAGAAAAGAGAGGGAGAGGAAGAGTTGCGTGAAAGGGAGAGAGAGAAAAGTAAAAAGAAATAAAAATTGTAAAAGGTTTTTATAATTTCTAAAATAAAAAACCATTTACCAATTCTTTTTTCTTTTCATAAATACTAAAGTCAAAAATTAAAAAGCAAGAGTTGCTTTTTCACTTCTACTTTTCCTTTAAGTCACATCACATCACTTTAATAAAGTGACATGTTGTCAAGTCACATCACTCAAAGTGACAATTGATTTGACAATTGACGCGACTAGTGATTTGACGCTTGATATGACTTGCGTGTCGCACTCGAATTCGAAATGCGAATGCGCTCGCAATCACTCTCGGGCTCGGGTTCGCTAATTCCAAATTAACGAATTTTCCGTCACGTCATAATTAAATGATTACGCCTAGCGAATTCACTATTCACGTCGCTAACGAATTAATTCTAAATTAATTCGTTCGCCCGAATTAAAATCTAATTTTAATTTCGCGTCGAAATCCAATTTCTAATAATATATCAAATATATTATTTTATCGATTAATTCCAAATTAATCGTTCTCTCTCTTTAATAATATTTTATCCAGATAAAATATCTCCGCAATTAATCCCAGATTAATTTTCTCTCTCTTCTAATTAATCCTAGATTAATTAAAGTGCGAGTTATACATCATCGGTGAATCTTCAGGAAGCGACCCATGAGATCTCCGGATATGTTGGCAGTAAATACGGTCGTCGGATTATCCGAACACGTAAGTACCTCGTACTACGTTTATACCGATTTACAAGACAAGGTTGGCTTCTAGCAAAGCGCCATGCCTACCCAATTCTCCAGAAATATTCTTACAGGAATATATAGATCTGTATCAAGCGTAGTATACCGTAGTATTGTGTATATCAGCCCAGTATCGGATAGTCACGTGCTAGGGCTGAGGCTGGATAAGTGTCTGCCCCGTCCGAAGCACATGTCGGATGTCTGGTAACTAGTCTCTATAATCGGATATACATGACCTTGTCATAATATCTCGATGGCGGCCAGCACTTAAGAGCACTAATACCGTATCCTGCGTGACATCATCTCCACTATAACTGAAGTGATACTTCCGTCTCGACATCACACCCAATACACTACGACTCTCTGATAAACCCAGAAGCGGTGTGTCGAGAGCCGGAGTTAAAGCCTGTACCACCAAGACCAAAGTCTACCGATTATCGCAAGTATTAGCGATGCAAGTCTCAGGTTAAGACTATACACACCTACCTTGATTTCGGCCTCCCATAGACACATAGTCATAATACCAATGGGGATTCCGAGGGGTCTATCCAGAGCGAAGCTGTTTCCCGTACCATCGGTGAAACACGACCTCCTATCGCACTTGCATAAGTATCCAATACTTAAATATATGAGAACTATGCCGGTTGTGCCCTCACAACGCGCACAAGTGCAATACTAGCCTATTCCGCATTATCGATGTCCTGTCTCGATAATACTCCGGCTAGGGATATTTAATGATTAATCCTTCGTGGACTGATACTGTCTCATATCATCTCAATCCAGGAACTAATCATATGGACCTCTCTTCATTTATACATATATGGTGATCTAATCACAAATGATGAGAGTGCAATTTCCTTGTCACATAGTTAATTTGTACAACAACACCGTGATCTGTACAAATAGTGACGCTATGGGTCATATTATCCAACAATCTCCCACTTGGCACATAGCCAGTCACTCGAGTGTCTAACACCCGAACTATGTACGGTTCGCTCAAATTGCTGAGGAAAGAGTTTCGTCAGCGGATTTGCGTAATTATCTTTTGACGCGATTTATACGATCATCACATCGCCACGATGTATGATCCGACGAATCAGATAAATATAGAAGTATATATCTGGATCGTCGATGAGACCATTAATTCTTAGCCTATGCTGACGCCTAGCTCAGCTGCTAACAGAACTATATCTAATCTAATTAGATTTATTATCGATCCAAATGGCTTCTATTGCTGCCTCAGCTGCAGCAATAATCCGCATTTGTTGTTAATTCGGCAACAGTTATCTTGCTCGGAATATTTCCAGCTTACTGTCCCGTTATTTCAAACTTTATAGTACCGCAGTATATTTACCGGTTTGGAAACTTGCAGCAGTGATCCTAGTCACTTCAAGTTCTCCATCTCCATAGTTAAGACAACATCTTTAGTTCTCTAAGATACTAATAGATGTCCTTAACTTCAATCCAATGACTATCACTTGGATTGTCCCGATTGTGACTCCATATGCTCAAAGCGTATGAGACACCAATACAAGTACATTTTAAATGTACAATTTCAGAGAGTGTTAACAACTCCAAATCTATCCCTGTAGATCTTTATTCCTTGAATAAAGGTTGTTACTCCCCAGAATTCCACGGAGAATTTCTTATGAAAGCCAAGCTTTCACCGATTGTTTTATGGGATTTCATTATCAGTGCTCTCCCACTAACCTCCTTATATACACAAGAATTATTTCGTTTTGAGTCAAATCATAAACCATTATGATTATATCAAAACGTCAGTCTAAGAACCTTATGCTTGTTTCAATCCAAACATGGATCGAATAACCTGCAAACCTTGTTTGTCTGTTATACAAAATCGTCAGGATGTTGTAAGCATCCTCCAAAAGGTTTCCTTTTCAGGAAAGCGATTTTGATCTGCAACTGACACATTTCATAAATGAAATATGCAGTTATCAACAAGCATCTTCAAAATGGATTTACCATGGCAACAGGTAAAAGGTTGAACCGTTATTAACACAATGTTGATAACGATACCTTTCCGTCAAAAGCCAGCTTTGTACGTTGGTATGTTGCCTTCATGTATGTCTTCCTTGAAGACGTTTAATGTACCAATAGGCACAATGCCTTGTGGTACAACAACTAGTATCCAAAATAGTTGTTATACATGGAATCCATTTCGGATTCATGGCACTTTGCCATAATAGGGAGTCGATACCTCGTATCACTTCCTCAAAACGATCGTCGGTGGATATACCTTCATAAGATTGACATCTTTATGAGGTAGATCAGAAACCCATACCCTAGGTCGTTTCTGACTCTCTCTGATCTACGCGGTTCTTGTGTACTCGAAGATTAATGGTATAGATTCATCATAGATGAACTATTTGTGTTCCATTAAGGACTTCGTGCCTTGAACAGTATTACTCGATTTTCATCGAGTATCACTATCCTCCCACTGACCACTGCATATCGGTATTCTCTCAGGAAAAACCGCATGGTGAGCAACAATCACATTGTTCTCATGTGAGATTTATAAGTACTATACTTATGGTTTCCCTTAGGATAACCTATATTGGCACTTATCCAATTTGGGTCCTTAGTTTGGTATTATCCAAACATATGCCTAGCATCCCAAATAGTCAGGAATGAGAAACCCGGTTTCTTTCCCGTTCATATCTAATATGTAATCTGTCAAACAGATTATTATGGAACTTATTCTAAATAAGTTATTGCACTGTTAAAACTTATCCGTTGAAGGAAATAGTAGCTCAGAGCGACTCATGATTAGCCTTATCATGTCTAACATGATTCGGTTAATCCGTTCGGACACACCGTCACTTTGACGTGTTCCGGGAGGAGTCCTCATTTGAAAGAATACTATACTCTTTCAAGTATATAAGAAACTTATTGCTTAAGTATTTTCCATTACGGTCTTACCGTGACGGTATAATACTATAGCCGATCTGTTTGTCTATTTCGTGTCGAAACTCTAAAAGTTTCTGATTTGTGTTCTTCAAAAGAAACACATAACCATAACGTGATGCCACATCCGTTAAGGTCACGAAATATTCATGTTCACATCTAGCCTAGCTAGATATGGGCCCACTAACTTCACCATGAATAGGGCTAACAGATCGGTGGCCTTTTACTATTACCAGTAAATAGTATTTTAGGTACTTTATCCTTCAGACCTTCCTCTTATTAGTCAAATCTCCTCTTCCCCTCTTCAAAAGTGTGGATATACGAGTCTCGTTAAATTGTGTCCTAGACAACAATGCCACAAATAAGTCTCTATTGATCAAATCAATTTGAGCTATTTATTTGTCATTTTATATGTTTGAGATTTTATTTATATTCAAAATATAAATTCTGTTATTCACATCTAATGTTTTATCTCAGTATCATCTTTATATAATAAAAACACTTAGTGTTCTAGAATATAAAGGTTTATCCGCAACGGTTAAACACTGATATAGAGATAATGTCTCTAGTCAAACTAGTTACACTATAACAGTTCCTAATTTAAGTACACACCCGAAGGGTAGTTCCTAAACTTAGGTATCTACGGTCGAAACAGCGACTTTCGTCCCGTTTCCGATTCGCAGAGAAATCTCGGCTTGAAGTCAGTATCCAGCTCATAGCGGATTCTGAACATCAATACATATATTTTATGTACCACACTAAGTATTTAAAATCCAATTTCAATACTAGTAGTGAACATAACTTTGACAAATATTTTTAAAGTTAGAGCCTCGCCCTTTCTTTAATTCCTTCGTGTCTTCCATATCCAAATGGTAGTCACTTTGGGATATGTCAATTATCCTTTCAATATTTCAGAAACCTTAGGCCAAGCCTTGGGTTCTTAGAATATCGAAACGATGTGCACCTCGTGCTGCATGCCCAATTGCAAACTTTGACTTTATCTCCTCTAGAATAGTCAATTAATTCTCCAAGAATTATAAATTGCAATTTTAATACTTCTTAAATCTAAAATTAGATTTATGACAAGTATATTAAATTAAGCATTAAAGTCATCATCACATAAATCTTCCAAAGATTTTATGCTCTACTTATTTTGCTTAATTTTGGGCTTAAGGTATAATAAGTTATTTTATCAAATAAAGTAACCTATTATTTATTCCCAATTTGAAAATTAAATCATTTAAAATATTTTAATCCCAGATTATATTTTAAATATCCAACTTTTCAATTTTATCTTGATTACAATAGTCCAACTATTTAATCAACGATTAGTGGTACTATATATATTATAATGATTATAATAGTCCAACTATATAATCAAATATAATCCAAATTAATTAACCTCAATTACATTGATTACTATAATCCAATTATAAAATCAACTGTAAACTGAAATTAATTAATTCAAATATATTGATTAATATAATCCAATTATATATAATCAAGTATAATACAGTCCAACTGTTTATTAAAACAACAATTTAAATATTAGTCCAACTAACATTTAATCTAATGACGAAATAATTTAAATGAGCGCGTATGGCGAGTAATTGAACGAGTATTGCAAATTCAATTCTTGCCTCCCACTATTTTTCGTCGAGCCTCTAACCCTCTGTCGAGTACTCGGGAAACCGTGTTTCCTAGTGGGCTAGGATCCCGTTAAATATCACACAATCTTGACTTTGGCCAACAAATTGTATGATAATTAACTAGGTAGATCTCGAAGATCAATTGGATCTTATCCAACTCCTAGATCCAGTAGGTGGACATCCAAGTCCCACATATATCTTATATATGCCTATACATCGAATGTATAACCTAACCTTTTTCCTCTGAATCAACTAAGCCTTGGCTTTGGCACAACAAACTTAGTGATCCCAGTCAAGTGTGACCCATTGACCATGGAAAGCTTCGTAATCAATGTCGATGGACAAGAAGTGGTCTTGACTTTGGCCAACAAACCACAACTTGGACAAGACACCGATATGGAACAAAGCTCTCGTGATTCAAACACATCTTCGACGGACAAAGGGCTTGACTTTGGCCAACAACCAATGCCAATCTCGGATCTTGAGTAAGAATCACTCAATGGAAGGAAAAACACTTGATATTGAACGAGGGTTTTTCGCGTGCAATTGGCTACCAATTTATTATCTTTGTTAAGGTCTCATCATCATACACCCTTAAACATGCATTCTAAACACATAATAAAGCGCATATGAAATAAAATAATAATGATATGCGGATGGATACTTTACATTGATCCTAGATCAAATCTCTCATTTTCTCTCTCCAAAACTAGCACATGTACTTACTTCTACCCGTTACACTACACTTCTAAAGAAACCTCATTTACATTGAGGGGAATAGGTGAGAAGAGAATACAAGAGAATAGAGGTGATAAGGCTGGACACGCAGGTCCAATTAATAAATCAAATTTATTACAATTTCCAAAATTATCCCACCAGACTAATATCCATCTGATATACATTATTCATGCATCGCAACCATGTATTCATACAAGCATGTTATCAATCAATCAATCCAATTAATTAATCTGATAATTAGTGATCATCCAATGTTCAAACAACGATTTGATTTTGCTCGAGTCAAACTCGTTTTGCGAATAAGTACTCAAAGTACGAATTCTTGAATTAAATTAAACTACATAATTAAATCCAATTTAATACGCATTTAATTCTAATTCACTATTTAATTCCAAATTAAATTAAATATTACACTTTTATTAACGAACCTTTACGACTTAAATTCCAAATTTAATCGCAACGGGTCTCAAAGCCCGATTAACATCTAATGTTTATTTAATTAAAGTCCAATGGGCTTTTAATTAATTTCTATAAGGCGTGGACTTTTGGTCAACTCGGGTCAAACCGAAGAACCAAAAATCCAATCCGGGAGTTACCCCATAAGCCTTTAAATTAATTTTGGCCCATTAGGCTCAATTAAATAATTAAGGTTCATTAAGTCATAATTGGACTTTATGGATGCGGTTTTAGGCCCAATTGGATCCAACCAAATTTGCCTAAACTCAACTTTGTTACAAAAAAGCCCAAAAGCCAATTACAAAACTACAAAAGCCCAATTTCCAAAATCAAGCCCAAATTAATAAAACTTATAAAATTCCAAATTTCACAATTAATTAACCTAAGTGTAATACACAATCAATTACCCAATTAACATTTCTAAAACATCAATTAGCCTAATTAATCATGCACTTTAACAACCAAATAGTGTCCAACACAATTCAATTAAAATCAAACCCAATTTACATGCTTTCAAGTCTCGGCAATTAGGGGTTTTTCAATCCGATTCGGTTTCAATCCAATTGAATCCCCAATCATCATTTCCCAAATCAATTCAATTCATCCAATGAAATTAAAACAAAAAATCACAATGAATTTCATGTTCATTAAGATTCGGCCAAGCCACTTAAAAGGGAAAAAATGTTCCAAATCAAAATTCAATCCAATTGAACTTCAAAACAACATTACCCAATTGTTTTAAGTCATCCAATGATCAAAAAAACAAATTAATTCCAAGACATTAGGGGGTTCTTCCATTTCGGTCATGCCTCCAATTTGGGGAAAATTGATCCAATCCAATTTTCTTGAAATTGATCACACACAATCTCAATTAAACATGTTTTAAGCATACTTAAACATCCAATTTAATTAAAACATGCTCAAACACATTTTACCCAATTTCAAGTTACATGTTCAACCTAAAGAATTGGGGAAAATTGATCCATCCAATTTTCTTGAAATTGATCATGCACAACTTCAATTAATCAACATACAAGGCATACTTAATCAATCAATTCAACCAAATCATGCTTCAATTGATTTTACCCAATTTGTCATGCCCAAAATTTGGGGAAAATTGAATCCAATCCAATTTCATGAAATTGATCATGCACAACTTCAATTCATCAACATACAAGCATACTTAATCAATCAATTCAACCAAATCATGCTTCAATTGATTATCCCCAATTTCAAACCCTAAAAGTTTCATGCTTGATAATAGCTCTGATACCATTGTTGAGTTCTAATATATGTCCCAAGATCAACGAATCAAGCAAAAAAACGCATGAATACACAACATAAGAGGTGCGGAATATACTCACAATGGTCGGTTTTGATGCGAAGAAGAACAACAAGCCATTTTCGTCTCCATTGAGCTCGGCAGTAGCTTCCTTGACAGTGGACTGCACGGTTTGGGGTTGTCTCCTCTCTTCTCATTCGGCCATGGATGTCACCATTGAAGCTCCAAGCTTCAAGCTTTTCCATGCTCACAAATTCGTTTCCCTATCACCATAATATAACCCTAGGTGTGCTAGCACTTCTTCATCTTCCTGCTTCTCCATTTGCTCGGTCAAACCAGAAGAAAAAGATGAAGAAGAGAAGAATCGGCAGTGAAGCCGTGAGAAAAGAAAGAGAGAAAAGAGAGGAGAGGAGAGAGTTGCGTGAAAGGGAGAGAGAGAAAAGTAAAAGAAATAAAAAATTGTAAAAGGTTTTTATAATTCTCAAAATTAAAAAACCATTACCAATTCTTTTTTTTCTTTCATTAAATACTAAAGTCAAAATAAAAAGCAAGAGTTGCTTTTTCAACTTCAACTTTTCCTTTAAGTCACATCACATCACTTTAATAAAGTGACACATGTTGTCAAGTCACATCACTCAAAGTGACAATTGATTTGACAATTGACGCGACTAGTGATTTGACGCTTGATGTGACTTGCGTGCCGCACTCGAATTCGAAATGCGAATGCGCTCGCAATCACTCTCGGGCTGGGTTCGCTAATTCCAAATTAACGAATTTTCCGTCGCGTCGTAATTAAATGATTACGCCTAGCGAATTCACTATTCACGTCGCTAACGAATTAATTCTAAATTAATTCGTTCGCCCCGAATTAAAATCTAATTTTAATTTCGCGTCGTTCGAAATCCAATTTCTAATAAATATCAAATATATTATTTTATCGATTAATTCCAAATTAATCGTTCTCTCTCTTTAATTAATATTTTATCCCAGATAAAATATCTCCGCCATTAATCCCAGATTAATTTCTCTCTCTTCTAATTAATCCTAGATTAATTAAAGTGCGGATTATACATCATCGGTGAATCTTCAGGAAGCGACCCATGAGATCTCCGGATATGTTGGCAGTAAATACGATCGTCGGATTATCCGAAACACGTAAGTACCTCTTACTACGTTCATACCGATTTACAAGACAAGGGGGCTTCTAGCAAAGCGCCATGCCTACCCAATTCTCCAGAAGAAATATTCTTACAGGAATATATAGATCTGTATCAAGCGTAGTATACCGTAGTATTGTGTATATCAGCCCAGTATCGGATAGTCACGTGCTAGGGCTGGGGCTGGATAAGTGTCTGCCCGTCCGAAGCACATGTCGGGATGTATGGTAACTAGTCTCTATAATCGGATATACATGACATTGTCATAATATCTCGATGGCCGGCCAGCACTTAAGAGCACTAATACTGTATCCTGCGTGACATCATCTCCACTATAACTGAAGTGATACTTCCGTCTCGACATCACACCCAATAACTACTAGGACTCTCCTAACAAGCCGCAGAAGCCGTGTACAGAAGCAGAGAACGGTGCTTTAAAGCCCCTGTACACTAAAGACCAAATTCATATCATTAGCAAGTTTAGCGATGCAAGTCTACGGTTAAAGACCTATTACCACACCTACCTTGATTTCGGCTCTCCCATACACATAGTCATAATACCAATGGGTTCCGAGGGGTCTATCCAGAGCGAAGACTTTTTCCGTACCATCGGATGTGAAACACGACCTCCTATCGCACTTGCATAAGTATCCAATACTTAAATATATGAGAACTATGCCGGTGTGCCCTCACAACGCGCACAAGTGCAATACTAGCCTATTCCGTTTTATCGTGTCCTGTCTCGATAAATACTCCGGCTAGGGATATTTAATGATTAATCCTTCGTGGACTGATACTGTCTCATATCATCTCAATCCAGGGAACTAATCATAGGACCTCTCTTCATTTATACATATATGGTGATCTAATTACAAATGATGAGAGTGCAATTTCCTTGTCACATAGTTAATTTGTACAACAACACCGTGATCTGTACAAATAGTGACGATATGGGTCATATATCCAACAGGATGTGCTTGGGGGTTTCAACGTGTATGAGGCAGTTGAAGGCTTAGTGGAGAGAGTGAATGGCGGTGAAGGCTTAGGGTTTTTTTACTCAATGTGGTCATTTTTCGTGCCTTGTGTGCATTTAGAGAGAGGAGATATAGCCGAGTCTTAGGTGTTTTTGGTGTTTGGTGTGTGTGATTGGTTGGGTTTTGGGCCAAGGAAGTGTGGCTTACGGGGGTTTTGGGCCAAAGATGATTTTGAAACGACGAGGACCAACGAGCAAACCGAAGCTAACGAGCGAAATTAAATCCAATAAAATGTCATTCTTGACTTTCCCTTCCGACGTCCGTTTCCCGCGACTTCCGTGACTTAAAGGTAGTGCCTCCACACGAGGCTCATCATCGGGACTTATATGCAAAAATGCAGTGCCTACAGTCGCCCCACTTTGATGGGACTTGTGCAATGTGTGACAATGACAATCCTATCAAAGTTTTTATTAGACAATTATGACACATAGCGTCACTATTTGTAAAAGACATTGTGTTTTTGTACAAAATTAACTATATTGTAATGAAATTGCCTTTTACCGTTTTGTAATTTATTTACTTTGATATATAAATGGTAAAACTCCTTATGATAGTTCCAGATTGAGATGATATGAGACATTATCAATCCATAAAGGTTTAATCATTAAATATCCCTAGTCGTAGTATTACCGAGATTGGACATTGATAATGCGGAATAGACTAGTATTGCACTTGTGCGCGTTGTGAGGGCATAACGCCATAGTTCTCATATATTTAAGTATTGGATACTTATACAAGTGCGATATGAGGTTGTGTTTTACCGATGGTACGGAAAACAGCTTCGCTTTGGATAGACCCCGCGGAATCCCATTGGTAGTATGTATATGTGTCTATGGAAGTCCGCTTTAGGGTAGGTGTATTTGGTCTTAACCTGAGACTTGCATCGCTAGTACCTGCGACAATCGATACGCTTTGGTTTTTGTCGTCCAAGACTTTAACAGGTTCTGAGTACGCCTCTTCTGGGTATATTGAGAATCGTAGTGTATTGGATGTGATGTCAAGACGGAAGTATCACTTCAGACATATGGAGATGATGATCACGCAGGGATTCAGAACTGGTTCTCTATTGGGTTGCAACCATAGGGATAATATGACTAGGTCATGATTATCCGATAACAAAGAGACTAGTTGCTAGTGATCCGATATATACTTCTTACGGGGCAGACACTATTCCAACCCCAGGCCTTGCATGTGACATCTTATACTGGATCACGAGATATGCAATACAACGTATACTATGCCTGACATAGATTATATATTCCAGTAAGAATATTTCTGGAGAATTGGGTAGGCATGGCATTTTGCTAGAAGCCAACCTTGTCTCGTAAATCGGTAAGGACGTGGTACTAGGTACGTACGTGTTCGGATAGTCCGACGACCGTATTTACTGCCAACATATCCAGGGATCTCTTGGGTCGCTTCCCGAAAATTCACCGATGACGTATGATTCGAGCATAATTAATCTGGGATTAATCGCGGAGAGACTTTATCTTGGATAAAGTACTATTTGAAGAGAGAGAAATATTAATTTGGAATTAATCGACAAAATAATATATTCGATATATTAGACGAAATTGGATTTCGACGCAGAATTAAAATTAGATTTTAATTCGGGCAAACGAGTTAATTTAGAATTAATTCGTTGGCGACGTGAATAGTAATTTCGCTAGGCATAATTATTTAATTACATCACGACGGAAGTTCGTTAATTCAGAATTAGCGAAACCGAGCCCGGAAGTGTTTGCGGGCCCACTCACATTTTGAATCAAGTGGGGCCCACAAGTCACATCGCGAGTCACATCACTTGTCACTTTAATGATAGATGTCTTGTCACCGTTTTGGTGATTCTATTCATGATGGAGGTGGTTGTGAGCATTTAATGAAAATTTGGAGCCAAAATTTTGGATTTGACTTGGGAAGCATATACCAAACTTTTGGTAATAGATTTTCATTATCTTTGTTTTTAGAAAACAAAAAGAAAACTCTCTCTCTCTTTTTCTTAGAAAAACGTGAACATCAAAGAGGGAAAATTTGATTTTCTTTCTTCATTTTGCTAGCACAATCAAAGGATCAAACAAGCTGATAGGGAAGCTTATCTTAGAGCATGGATTCCATTAAAGCTTGGAGCTTGTAGATCATCTTCAACAAATCATCCTAGGCCGAATTCAAAGCTTGAAGGGAAGGAAAATTTTATTGAGCGTCACATCCAAACCGATCTTTGTAAGTATGTTTCCGCCATGCTTCTTAGTAGTATTCATTCTCATTTCTATGCTTATTATGATCTTGGAACTAATCTAGAGACCCAACAATGGTATCATGGAGCAAGGTTTAAGCATGAAAATGATTAGGGTAAAATTTGGGTAAATTGATTTTGAGCATGTTTTGAATAAATTACTTGTTTGAGCATGCTTGTGGTTGGATGACTTTGAGTTGTTTATGATCAATTTTGTGAAAAACAAATTGGATGAATTTTTCCCCAAAAATGAGGCTTGGCCGAATACTCCTTACCCTTGCAAGTCATGGTATTTTTTGTTTTTGATCATTGGATGAGTTGAAAAATATGGGTAATGTTGATTTGTAATTCAATCGGATTAAAAACGAAATCGAACAAAAACATACCCTAATTGCCGTGAGCTTGTTGGCATGGAATACTTGATTTCTTGATTCAAAATGTTGGACATAAGTTGAACAAAAGGAATACATGATTAATTGATTAAATTGTATTTGGAAATATGGATTTAGTTAATTAATTGATGTAATACACTTGGTTAATTAAATTATAAAATTTGGAATTTTAATTTGATTAATGGGCTTGATTTTGAATTGGGCTTGGAAATGTTATATTTGGGCATAATGGGCTTGATGGGCCAAGTTGGTTTAGGCCAATTGGATTGGATCCAAATTGGGCCTAAATCATTCCATTAAGTCCAAATGTAATAAATGGGCTTTAAAAGTTTAATTGGGCCTTATGGGCTAAAATTGTTTTCTTGGAAATGAGGGTGATTCCTTAATTGGGCTTGGTAATTGGGTTTGACCCATATTGACCAAAGCCCATGCCTTATGAAATCAATTGAAAGCCCATCGAACTTTAATTAAACGAAAATTAGATGTTAGTTTGTCTTTGAGACCCGATTAGATTAGATTTGGAATCTAAGTTGTTAAAGCACATTAAAAAGTGTAGATATTTAATTTGGAATTAAATAGTTGAATTAGTATTGAATATAGATTAAATTATATTTAACGAGTAGTTCGATATAATTCAAGAATTCGTACTTTGAGTACTTATTCTAAAACGAGTCGGACTCGCGCAAATCAAATCATTGTTTGAACATTGGATGATCACTAATATTCAAAGATAATTAATTTGATTAGTTTGATTGAATAATATGCTTGAATGAATAACATATATCGGATGGATATTAGAAGGGAAAGGGCAATTTTAGAAATTGTTGTAAATTTAGAATTTATAAATTGGACCTGCGTGTCCAGCCTTATCTCTCATTATTTCTTTGTATTCTCTTCTCACCTAATTCCCCTCAATGTAATGAGGTTTCTATTATTGTATTATGTAATTGGGTAGAAGTAGAATAGTGCTAGCCGGGGAGAGGAAAGGGAGTGATTTGTTCTAGGAACAATCTGTTAAATATCCATCCGCATATCATTATTAATTTACTTTCGCGCCTTATTATGTATTTAGAATGCATGTTTAAGGGTGTATGATGATGATACCTAACAAAGATAATAAATTAGTTGCCAATTTACGCGAAAACCCCTCAAAACATATTAAGCGATATTTCCTTCCATTTAGTGATTCTTACTCAAGATCCAAGATTGGCATTGGCTTGTTGGCCAAAGTCAAGGCCTTTTTCATATCGCGGATGTGTTTGAATCATGAAAGTTTTTTTCCATATTGGTGTCTTGTCCAAGTTGTGATTTTTTGGCCAAAGTCAAGATCAATTCTTGTCCATCGACATTGATTACGAAACTTTCCCACGTCAATGGGTCCCGCTTAACTGGAATCATTAAGCTTATTGTGTCAAAGCCAAGGCTTAGTTGATTCAGAGGAAATAGGTTAGGAAATACATTGGATGTATTGGCATATATATTGTATATATGGTTCGGACTTGGACGTCCACCTACCGGATCTAGGAATTGGATGAGATCCAATTGATCTTCGAGATCTACCTAGTTAAATATCATACAGCTTGTTGGCCAAAGTCAAGGTTGTGCATTATTTAACGGGATCTTAGCCCACTAGGAAACTGGGTTTCCCGAGTACTCGACGGAGGGTTAGAGGCTCGCCGAAAAATAGTGGGAGGCTAGTATTGAACTTGCAATTTCGTTCGAATACTTAGCTTTACGCGCTTTCAAATATTTTCGTCAAAATTATTTTATTAGTTGGACTAATATATTGTTATTTTTCTTGTAACAGTTGGACTGTACCATTCATTGTTAATCAGATAATTAGATTATCGCGATCAAAATGACCGGAAAGAATAGTGTGCGTGACATTATTATAGGAGAAAATGTCTTCAACGGCACTAACTTCTCCTATTGGGAACTCAATCTAAGGATAGTCCTTGGATATGAGAGGCTTCTATATACTATAGAGAGACCTCTTGGGCCTAAGCCCAGTTCTGATCATTGCTCAAACTAGATCTTTGGAAGACACATAGTGACGACATGCGACTGCTCAGTCAATATGCTTGCTGCTATTGTTGGTTTCTATTAACCAAGCCCCAAGATCAACAAGAGAAAACAAAATATATATAAATGAATGAACAATATTGAAGTATGGCGGAATCATACTCACAAAAAAGCGGAATGCGGATGCGTTGATGAAATGAAAACTTCTCCTTTGTGCAGTGAAGAATTCGGCCAAGGTGGAAAGTGCAGCTCCAAGCTTGTTTGATCCTCCCAAGCTCAAGGATTAGTTTCCCATATCACCTATGTATGATCCCTTGAAGGTGCTAGCCTTTGTTGTGATTTTGAATGCACAACTTCTTCAAATCTTGCCACAAAAATGAAGAAATGGAGAGCCCAAAACTGCATGTAGTTTCGGCAATGTGCGAGAGAGGAGAGTTGAATGATTTTTGTTACAAAAAATCAATTTATATTTATGCCATATATTTATTAAATTAATAATAAACTTATGACACAAATCATGCAATGGCTTAGAGTGTCAAACACTCAATTTCCATGCAAAACCATTGAGTGCATTGTACACTATCTCCATGCAATGCATTAGAGTTAAATAATGCATAATATGACATGTGTCATGTGGGCCCCACACGTTTCCAAATGAAAGTGGGCCCACGTGCACTCACGCGTTCGGGTTCGATATTTCCGAAATACCGAACTTACGTCGCGACGTTAATTAATCGAATTTAAATAAATAATTGCGCCTAGCGAAATTATTATTTACGTCGCTAACGAATTAATTCTAAATAACTCGTTTGCCCGAATTAAAATCTAATTTTAATTTCGCATCGAAATCGAATTTCGATTATTATATCGAATATAATAATTTTACGATTAATTCCAAATTAATCGTTCTCTCTCTATGTATAGTACTTTTTCAAGATAAAGTCTCTCCGTAATTAATCCAAGATTAATCGAGTTTGAATCAATTGTCATTGTTGAATCTTCGGGAAGCGACCCAAGAGATCTCTGGATATGTTGGCAGTAAATACGGTCGTCGGATTATCCGAACACGTACGTACCTGTACTACGTTTTTAACCGATTCACAAGACAAGGTTGGCTTCTAGAAAAGCGCCATGCCTACCCAATTCTCCAGAAATATTCTTATAGGAATATAAGATCTATATCAAGCGTAGTATACCGTAGTATTGCGTATATCGAACCAGTATCAGATGATCACATGTTAGGCCTGGGGCTGGAAATGTGTCTACCCGTACGAAACATATATCGGACCTCAAGCAACTAGTCTCTTTAAATCGGACAATCCTGACCTGGTCATATTGTCCCGACGGTTGCAACCTTTTATAGAGTACTAGTTCTGTGTCCTGCGTGATCATCACCTCCATATGTCTGAAGTGATACTTCCATCTCGACATCACATCCAGTACACTACGATTCTCGATAAACCCACCAGAAGAGGTGTACACAGAACCGGTTAAGGTCCCCAACCACCAAAACCAAAGTTTACCGATTGTCGCAAGTACTAGCGATGTAAGTCTCAGGTTAAGACCATATACACCTACCCTGATGCGGCCCCATAGACACGCAGACATACTACCAATGGGATTCCGCGGGGTCTATCCAGAGCGAAGCTGTTTTCCATACCATCGGTAAAAACACAACCTCCTATCGCACTTGCATAAGTATCCAATACTTAAATATATGAGAACTATGCCGTTGTGCCCTCACAACGTGCACAATCGCAATACTAGTCTATTCCGAATTATCGATGTCCGATCTCGATAATACTCCGACTAGGGATATTTAATGATTAAACTTTTATGGATTGATACTGTCTCATATC
>SKCR01031353.1:0-16367 GCA_019454045.1 Zanthoxylum bungeanum | reverse complement strand
TGATATTATTGCTTTTTAATTCTTTATATGTATGATTCAATCGAGCGCATGAGCTTAGTAAGTGGAATGAAAGATCCCCTATGGGGAGGGGTCAAAGCCCTTTACCACGATGCTTTGTCACGCCGGTTGATGTGTGTTCGGTTGAATGCAAGATACGTTTAATCGGACATACTGAGCTTGACATTGTTGTCTTTATTCTTTGTGTTCCATGCATCAGGTCTGGTTCCGTTCGAACGCGTTCTCGAACGCTATAAGAATGCGAACCTTCTGTTTACCGTCCGAACGCGTTATCGAACGCTACGCGAACGCACACACACTTTCTTAGTCTTATCATGCATCAGGTCTGGTTCCGTTCGAATACGTTCTCGAACGTTATACGAACGCGAACCTTCTGTTTACCGTTCGAACGCGTTTTCAAACGCTACGCGAACGCACACCCACTGAACTGAGTCCTCTTCATCAGATTTCATACATAGTTTTCCTAGTAGCTATCCCCACATGTATGAATACAATGTGTTTAATGTATTACGATTCATATACCTATGTCATGATAACATTTGAGTATTATTTCTTGAGGTATATCGGATGGAAACCCATACATAAATTCTGTAGCCGATTCCGAATGGACGGTAGTACGGTCTGTACTTGGGATACAATTCCACGTACCACTTGAGAAGTGCTCACATGTGTTCTTGTGTGGTTAGTATGTGTGCTTCTGGTTTCTTGAATATAATATGCCAGTGAAGTTGTATGCTTGTTGCTCCTTTGATGTACTTTCAAGCATGCAATCTTAAATGTGAAACATATGTAAACTTAGGTGTAAGTTTTATTTTATACATGTGAATTTAGAAGCATGATACTTTTGGAAATAAGTGATATTTAAGCCTGATTAAATTATTACATAAATCCTTTCATTACAAGTGACATGAGTAAGGGACCATTCCAAACCCAACGGTTTGAGGTCTTCCCTTGCGAGGGGTGAATTCGGCCTTAAATCTCATTTTCCCGGTTCACACCGGGTGGCGACTCCATTATTCTCCGGTTTAGTCCCCCGTGGCTACTCCATACTCCCGACCGGGCCACGAGCCCGGGACAGCATGCGTCGCCCTGTTCCTGTGTCCCATAGTCTGGCGACTCCACTGGGGATAGAGAATCGGCCACGAATATTGTCTTGTAATGTTTGGATTTATGTTTTAATTGACCGTGTCTATAGTGGATAAAATGGGGGTTTAATCAAAGGAATTTTAAGGCTAGGTAATGGTTGGGTGTCTTCCTTCATTCACTACCTTTCTAGAAGGAAAAGCTGTGAAGGCACCTATATAGCCATCTACTCGTAGCCTATTGTGATGGACTAATTTGGAGGACTCATTGTTTATTCCTGAAAACAAGCGATAAGAGCCTAAGAGGCTTGGGTATTTAAGTGAGCCTCGCTCCACCTTCCCTCTGGGGAATCTACAACGGGAAATCCATTTGACAGTCCGTCACACACCATAGCTCATTGGCATGTACCTTAGTGTATAAAAAAGGGTGCGCTCACTTGGTCGCTCGGACCCTTGATTTGGGAGACCTAGTTGTGGGCCATCCTTCGCCGATGAGAGCCTTTGTCTATACTCTTGTGAACCCACCCATAGACCGGGTTTGTATGGTTAAAGTAACAATTATTTCCTTGAGTATGTGCTAGTAGACCATCCTCATTTGGATGCAGTTGGACCATTGTCAGAAATGCGGACTTGCTGGGCCATTTAAACTGGGGCGAGTTCGTACCTTATGAACATTGGGCCCAAAGCTTCTAAAATGTTGATGGGCCATTCCGTAGAAATTATTACTTTATGTTTGCATTATCTCTTATGCTTGTGTTTGGGAACATCGTCGTTTGGATCCATTTGGACCATTTGTCATGGGATATGGGCTTGTTGGGCCATTTAAACTGGACAAGAATGTAATTTATGACGATTGGGCCAAAGGCTTCTAAGTGATTGATGGGCCACTTTGTGATTGTGTTCGGAACGTTACCATTTGGATTTAGTCGGGCTCTTTGTCATGAGATGTGAACTCATTGGGCCATTTAAACTGGGATGGGTTCACTCCTATGACAATTAGCCCGAAAGATTCTAAAATGATAACGGGCCGATTTGTTTGAGAGTTTTAATTGATTTAGTATGTTATATATGTTACATGCATCTCATGCACCTCATACATACATATATCATGTTAACACCATCTATGTCTCAAAAAGACATCATAGATACCGTTTGGGTTAGAGAAGGGACAAGACTCACTAAAAGAACAAGTATAAGTGAATCCGATAATGAGGTGTCCCGTATGGATCAGTTACAGAACAGTCTCGCCAAGATCACTGAACAGTTGCAGGCTTTGACTACTGCTGTGGCTGGCATAGCCGGGTCTCGTACTGGGGGTAGTTCTGTGGATGTAAGACAAGAGGAACCTCTGAACAGATTGGGGGATGATATCCCCGCTTTTGATGATGATATGGCAGAGTATGCAGCAGGCAGAGTATCTGGGTCTCAGGCAGAGTTACAGAAGCTCCGGGATCAGGTTGAGTCGGTTACCCGCAAGATGAGGGGTAAGAATGAGGATCTGCTGGATTATGACACACTGACTTTCGAGGAACAGTTACCGGCACAGTTCAAGATGCATGATATGGCTAAGTTTAACGGGAATGGGGATCCAAGGGTGCATCTCCGACAGTTTGTATCAGTCATGAGTTCAGTTAGCCTATCTCAGCGCCAAGTGCAGAAAATGTTTGGAATGTCGCTCGAGGGAGCTCCCGTGGTGTGGTACCATAGTTTGGAGAAGAAAGTGAAGGAAGATTGGAGGGAGTTGGCGGATGCCTTCCTGAAGCAGTATGTCACTGACCTAGAGATCGATCTGTCACTCCGTGATCTGGAGAATGTTAAGCAGAAAGCGGAGGAAAGTTTTAAGGAGTATGTGGACCGGTGGAGGGGTCAGTTGTTGAATATGCAGACTAGGCCCTTGGAGAATGACCAGATTAAAATGATTATCAAGGGCACCAGGCCCTCCATTTATAGCAAGTTGAGGAGGATGACCTCCATGATTACAGACATTCGGCAGTTGAGGGAGACTGTCATGGACATTGAAGACGAAGAGGCGGAAAACAGAAAATTCTATGGTCTGAACAGGAGGCCCGTTGGGGGAACATCGGGAACAAAGCCCGTTTCTGCTGAGATTGCCGCTATCCGGAACCGGCAGTTTTCCAACTTGGGAAGGCCCATGTCCAAGGTGCTAGAGAAATTGAAGAGGTAAGGGCTCTTAAAACCCTTGGAAGCCAAACCATTACCCAATCCCTTACCATCACATTATAACCTAAGTCTTTACTGTCACTTTCACCAACAAAAGGGCCATGACACCGACAATTGCGCCCGACTCCGCCATGAAATCCAAGACCTGATAGACTCCAAGAAAATACCTGACCCAGAAATAGAACAGCCTGACACACACAGAAACCCCTTACCCAATTACCGTGCCGTACCACCACCAGCCTACATGATCAATTCTGGCCTCCCAGAAGACCTTGTCCTAAAATCCTTTCATCCTCTAGCCTTTTGCCTGGGAATCTGGGATAGTACTAGTGAAGATGAAACTGAGCAGGGGAAAAACTTTTAGCTTGATTTCTCTAGCATTGATGAGGAAGAAGTAAGGGGAATGACGCGCAGCGGTCGTTTTTACAATGATGTGTCAGAAAAGGGTAAGGAAGTTTTGACGGATGGTAGAGAAGTGGTTGAGACTGCAGAAAATACTGAGGGGGATATAGTGCTGAGGCAATTGAGGAAGACTAGAGCACCAGTGAGTATCTAGGAACTATTATGTGCATCTCGGGAGCATAGGCAGGCTATGGTTGAGGCCTTGAGCAAGATTGTGGTACCGGAAGACGCCAACCCTGCAATGTTTGTGGGGTCGGTTCAGAAGGAAGCTTTGCAGATATCTTTTTCTGAGGATGAACTCCCAGCAGAGGGGAGAAATCATAACAGGCCTCTATTTATCAGGGCCGAGGTGAGGGGCAAGAGAACTTCATGTGTGATGGTGGATGACGGTTCGTCCATCAATGTGTGCCCGCTGAAAATTCTGGCGAGATTGGGTATGAAAGCAACAGACTTGGACCCCTCCAGTATGACTATTAAGGCTTATGATGACAGTAAAAGGGGAGTTGAGGGTACCTTTGTGGCTATGGTCAAGGTAGGACCGATTGAAGATTAAGTTGAGTTCACAGTACTGAACATCCCGGCTACTTTTGCCTTGTTGTTGGGAAGGCCTTGGTTTCAAAAACTTGGGGGCGTGCCTTCCACTTTACATCAGATGATCAAGTTCCCGTATGAGGGAGAAGTTGTTACCATCCGGGCTGAGTTAGATAATGCCGTGGCTGCCTTGGAGATACAACCTTTCACGAGGTTTCAGGTGTCAGCTACTTTTGAGGAGTGGTTGGATCCTAGGGTGGCTAGGATTATGGAGAAAATGAAGTTTGAACCGGGTAAAGGTCCAAAATTACCAGATTTTAGAGGACAGACTACTCGGAAGGGTTTGGGGTATAAGTCTGATGAAGAAAAGCCAAAGGTCAAGAAAAAGGGCCTGAAACTGATGGAATGTTTTGTGAAAGCTTCAGGATATCAATGGGAGCCTGAACCTGTGGAAGTTAATGGAATTGTGGTACCTGGGTTTGAGATCTTCCAAGATATGTTGGGTAAGAAGCTGATAGTTGAAGAAATTGTGGAGAAAGAAGAAGAGAATTGGGAGGAATAATTGATGAAGTTGGAGAGCCTGACTCTGGGAGAGGACGAAAAGCCTGAGGAAGATCTGATTGTAGAGGAAGAAGTGTCTATAGATGATGAAGACATTTACCTTCCTGATTTGTTTGAATGTACTTCCGCATTATCCAATAATAAGAGATCTCAACAAGGCTTGTCCGAAAGATGATTTTCCTCTGCCGCATATAGATGTTCTGGTTGATAGTGCGGCTTTATCTGCTATGTATTCATTTGCAGATGGATTTTCAGGTTACAATCAGGTTCTCATGGCTGAGGAAGACAAACATAAGACTGCATTTGTTACTGAGTGGGGTACTTATTTTTACAAGGTTATGCCGTTTGGGCTTAAGAATGCGGGGGCTACTTATCACGGATGGCCACTACACTTTTCCACGACTTGATGTACAAAGAGATTGAGGTGTATGTAGATGACATGATGGTGAAATCAGAGACAAGAGTTGGGCATATTGAAGCACTGGATAGGTTCCTTCCGAGAGTTGACAGATACAACCTGCGGCTTAATCCCAAGAAATGTGTGTTGGGGTGACATCAGGGAAATTGCTTGGTCATACAGTGGGAATGGGCAGAATAGAGGTAGACTCCGAGAAGATCAAGGCAATCACAGAAATGCCTGCACCGAAGACAGAAAAAGAAGTCAGAGCATTCTTGGGAAAGATTCAGTACATCAGTCAGTTCATTGCCAAGATGACATCAGTATGTGAGCCTATCTTCAAACTGTTGAGAAAAGATCAGCCAGTGAGATGGAATGAACAGTGTCAGACAGCCTTCGACAAGATCAGAGAATACTTGGTAAAGCCTCCTGTATTGAAACCTCCGAGACCGGGCAGACCTTTGATATTATATTTGGCTATAGAATCAGAAGCACTGGGGGCAATGATGGTTCAGGCTGATAAGACAGGGGTAGAACATGCAGTCTATTATCTGAGTAAGAAGATGCTCCCGTATGAGGCTCGGTATCAAGAAGTTGAGAAGATCTGTCTTGCCGTGGTATGGGCTTCCAGAAAGTTGCGACATTATTTCCAGTCATAAAAGATCCAGTTAGTGGCCAAGGAAAATCCTCTGAAATATCTTCATTCGGTGCCTTCACTAGTGGGAAAATTGGGCAGATGGTTGGTATTGCTGACAGAGTTTGACATTGAGTATCTCACCTCCAAAGTGATCAAAGGGCGAGCAGTAGCAGAGTTTCTGGCAATGCAACCTGTTGAGGGGGATCAGTATAAGTTCGAATTTCCAGATGAATAGATCCAAGCAATAACAGTTCAGAGATGGAAGATGTATTTTGACGGAGCGGTGAATTACAAGGGAGCCGGAATTGGGATCGTGATAGTAACCCCCGAGGGAGAGACTTTACCTTTGGCCAAGAGGTTGACATTCAGAGTGACTAATAACATGGCCGAGTATGAAGCATGTGCTTTTGGTTTGACAGCATTGATAGCCTTGAAGGCCGGGAGTGTGGAAGTCTACGGAGATTCTATGTTGGTGGTCCAGCAGATGCAAGGAGAATGGGAATTGAAAGAAGAACGGTTGAAACCTTACCTTTTCACCTCAGAAAGTGGCACAGGTTATCCCCGAGTGTAAGTTTCAGCACTTACCAAGAGAAGAGAATCAGATGGCAGATGCATTGGCTACACTTGCAGCAACTTGGGAAAATCCAGAAAAGTTAGTGTTGAGACCGTTGATACTGACAACAGCGAGCAGACCTGTTTATTAGATAGAAAGAATTCTGGAAGTTGAGGTCGACGACGGTAAACCTTGGTATTATGACATTCAGAGATATCTGGAACATGGCGAACTCCCGGAAGGGGCAGGCAGAAAAGACAGAATAGCCATTCAGAAGTTAGCTTCCCAGTATGTGATTTTGAAAGGGGAACTGTACAAGAGGTAAGCAAACGGTATTCGGTTGAAGTGTTTGGGAAAAGAAGAAGCTCAACATGTAATGGAAGAAATACACGCCGGGGTATGTGGTCCACACATGAACGGGTTGAATCTGTCCCGCAATATAGTGAGACAAGGTTTTTATTGGTCAACCATGGAAACAGACTGCACGAAGATGGTAAAGCACTGTCATTTCGCAGTGTTACAAAGCAAAACAGATGGCAAAGTTTATAGCTCGAAACCTCATTTGTCGGTATGGTATGCCGCATCATGTAGTGACAGACAACGGGGTTCAGTTCCAAGAGAGACGAAGGCAATGTTACAGAGGTACGTGATAGGCCACCACAAGTCATCACCGTATAGGCCGCAGGCAAATGGGGCAGTTGAGGCAGCCAACAAGACCATAAAGACGATTTTAGCCAAGATGACAGAGAACTGCAGAGATTGGGCCGAGAAACTACCATATGCTCTGTGGGGGTACAGAACATTAGTAAGGACAGCAACAGGGGCCACACCTTACTCTTTGGTCTATGGAATGGAAGCAGTGGTACCATTAGAAGTGAAAATACAGTCTATGAGGGTATTAGCAGAGGCAAAATTACCGGAACAGGAGTGGGTCGCATAGAGGTTTGATCAGTTAGCACAATTGGATGAGAAGAGAACTAAGTCTTTGTATCACATGCAGTTGTATCAGAAGAGACTAGCCCGAGCATTCAACAAGAAAGTACGTCCCACCAAGATCAAAAAGGGTGATTTGGTACTTAAGCAGTCGAGGCCGTCGACGACAGATCCGAGAGGAAAATTCAGACCAAACTGGGAAGGACCTTACATAGTGCAGAAGGTAATGGGAAATGGAGCAGTGAAGCTATCAGACTTGGAGGGGAATGAATTCACCGAGCCGATCAACGTAGACAGATTGAAGCAATACTTTGCCTGAGGGAGAGAAGACCGAGCAGTCACTGCGGGAATTAGCAGAAGACCTAACCCAACGGAATAAGAAAGTCATTCATGCATACACGTAACATTGCATTCTCTTCGTGTTTGTTTTTGTTTTGTGTTCGCAGGTTCGAAGAAAGGAGAAAGCGGCAGAAATAAGCCAAGCAGCGTCAGCGCAATTTCAGTTTTTGGGATGAGTCCCAAGGGGCGAGGCCTATATCAGCTTGGGGCGAGGCCCATATCATGTCGGCTCGGGGGCGAGGCCCATATCAGCTTGAGGGCAAGGCCCCGTTGTCAGTTGTAGTTCCGGGTCGAGGTGCCCAGGGTCGAGGTACCCACTACATCATCAGTTCGAGGGCGAGGTCCCTATGGTCAGCGGTGTTGGGTCGAGCTGCCCAGGGTCGAGGTGCCCCCGTTGTCAGTTGTAGTTCCGGGTCGAGGTGCCCAGTGTCGAGGTACCCACTACATCATTAGTTCGAGGGCGAGGTCCCTATGGTCAGCGGTGTTGGGTCGAGGTACCTAGGGTCGAGGTGCCCCCATTGTCAGTTGTAGTTCCGGGTCGAGGTGCCCAGGGTCGAGGTGCCCACTACATCATCAGTTCGAGGGCGAGGTCCCTATTGTCAGCTGTATTGGGTCGAGGTACCCAGGGTCGAGGAGCCCCCGTTGTCGGTTGTAGTTATTGGGATGCGTCCTAGGATCGAAGTCAACTGCAGCGCCAACTCAGCTCGAGGCAGCACCGAGCCAGGTAAGTGAAAATGCATTGCATAACTTTGATAGGATTGTTCAAAGCCACACACTGCACAAGTCCCATCAAAGTGGGGGCGACTGTAGGCATTGCATTTTCGCATGTGAAACCCGATGATGAGTCTCAATTGGAGGCACTACCTTTTTAGCTAAGGATATTGCGGGAAACAGAGGTCGGATGGGAAATTCAGAATAAGTACGTCATCAAGTTCATTTCACAAGTTCACTGTCTTCGTTAGTGCTGCGTTCGTTACACTTCGTTCGAACGTCAGGCAGATTGCAGACATTCGTGCAGCGTTCTAAGGGGCGTTCGAACGGAGTCGGTATTTCTGGTTTTGCTGCTAGCCTCGTACCCCAGCCCAATTAGCCCCCCAAAGTCAATAAAACACATCCCAATTAATAAAACACATTTAAAACACATGGGAAATTAAATTAAATATTAAATGAAATAATTAAACCATTTATCAATTAAATAAAATATAAAATATAAAATATAATCATACCTAATAAAGATAATCAAATATATTATATACCAAACTAAACAAAATCACATACTAATTAAAAAGATGTCATGCCTAATTAAAATCAATCATAAAAATTAAAGATATTGTATTCCTAATCTAAGCCAAATTTGTCCCCCCTCAATCTTTGACTTTCCTTGCTCAACACAAAATCAAATCCCTTCCTTGTGAGACAAGGTGAAACCCTAGCCCTTCTCTATATAAACAACCCTTAACCAAGACATGCACCCCCTGGCTCATACAGATAACTCACACAAAAATCACAACACAAAGAGCCTTAGCCACTCACGGCAATAGCAACAAGAAGAACACAAACAATTCCCTTCATCTCCTCCACTCCATCACCGAAAACAGCACCCCCTAAACCTCTACCCATCACCGAAAATCTCCCCCATACAGCAGCCCTCCATCACCGAAAATACACCTCCAAACAGCGGCCCAAACACACCCCAAACAGCCCTTGAAACACGCCTGGACAGCAGCCCAAACCACTCCCAAAACAGTCCCTAAAATCCCTTAAACAGTAACATAAACTGCACTTATAATCCTTGAAATAACCACACAAAACTACACTAAAAAACCACGAAAACACTCGAAACAGTTCGTTGAAACGTCAAAACAGGTGACCTGAACAGTGAGTAGTAAAGCAGAGACCGAACAGCAGCAAAGCATAGACCGAACAGCAGCAGAACGAAGACCGAACAGCAGCAGAACGGAGACCGAACAGCAAGCGAAACAGCAAAACAGTGAGCTAGGACGCTAAACCAGTGAACCGGAGAAGTTGAGGAGCTGTACCCCTTCCGACGTCCGTGAAACGCAAGCCCGAAAGTTAGCAAAAAGGTTAGACCTGAGGGTATTTTTCACACTCGTTTTTTTTTTTTATTTGTATTATCTATTGAGTATTGCTTGCATGATTGTCATGTTGAAATGCATGTTGTGGCCCTTGAGTAGATAAATATGCATGAATTATGAGATGTTGTATGTTGTGGCGGTGGAATAAAATGAGAGATGTGTCAACTCTCGCGGTATATCGGATGGAAACCCGGACATAAATTTCATAGCCGATTCCAAATGGACGGTAGTATGATCTGTACTCGGGATACAACTCCACGTACCGCTTGAGTAAACGGCACCCTCTTTTGTTTTGTGTTGCTTTGGTTTATTTATTATTCGTCACTTGAATTCTGCATGTTGCTTATTTATGCATGATTCAATCGAGTGCATGGGCTTAGTAAGTAGAATGAAAGATTCCTTATGGGGAGGGGTTAAAGCCTTTTACCACGATGCTTTGCCGCACCGGTTGATGTGTGTTCGGTTGAATGCAAGATACGTTCAATCGGGCATACCGAGTTTGATATTATTGCTTTTTAATTCTTTGTATGTATGATTCAATCGAGCGCATGGGCTTAGTAAGTGGAATGAAAGATCCCCTATGGGGAGGGGTTAAAGCCCTTTACCACGATGCTTTGCCGCGCCGGTTGATGTGTGTTCGGTTGAATGCAAGATACGTTTAATCGGGCATACCGAGTTTGATATTATTGCTTTTTAATTCTTTGTATGTATGATTCAATCGAGCGCATGGGCTTAGTAAGTGGAATGAAAGATCCCCTATGGAGAGGGGTCAAAGCCCTTTACCACGATGATTTGTCGCGCCGGTTGATGTGTGTTCGGTTGAATGCAAGATACGTTTAATCGGACATACTGAGCTTGACATTGTTGTCTTTATTCTTTGTGTTGCATGCATCAGGTCTGGTTCCATTCGAACGCGTTCTCGAATGCTATACGAACGCGAACCTTTTGTTTACCGTTCTAACGCATTATCGAACGCTACGCGAACGCACACGCACTTTCTTAGTTTTATCATGCATCAGGTCTGGTTCCGTTCGAACGCGTTCTCGAATGCTATACGAACGCGAACCTTCTGTTTACCCTTCGAACGCGTTTTCAAACGCTACGCGAATGCGCACCCACTGAACTGAGTCCTCTTCATCAGATTTCATACATAGTTTTCCTAGTAGCTATCCCCACATGTATGAATACAATGTGTTTAATGTATTACGATTCATATACCTATGTCATGATAACATTTGAGTATTATTTCTTGTGGTATATCGGATGGAAACCCAGACATAAATTCTGTAGCCGATTCCGAATGGACGGTAGTATGGTCTGTACTTGGGATATAATTCCACGTACCACTTGAGAAGGTGCTCACATGTGTGCTTGTTTGGTTAGTATGTGTACTTGTGTTTTCTTGAATATAATATGCCAGTGAAGTTGTATGCTTGTCGCTCCTTTGATGTACTTTCAAGCATGCAATCTTAAATGTGAAACATATGTAAACTTAAGTGTATGTTTTATTTTATACATGTGAATTTAGAAGCATCATACTCTTGGAAATTAGTGATACTTAAGCCTGATTAAATTATTACATAAATCCTTTCATTACAAGTGACATGAGTAAGGGACCATTCTGAACCCAACGGTTTGAGGTCTTCCCTTGCGAGGGGTGAGTGCGGCCTTAAATCTCATTTTCCCAGTTCACACCGGGTGGCGACTCCATTATTCTCCGGTTTAGTCCCCCATGGCTTCTCCATACTCCCGACCGGGCCGCGAGCCCGGGACAGCATGCGTCACCCAGTTCCTGTGTCCCATAATATGGACCGATGGAGAGGTCAGTTGTTGAAAATGCAGACTAGGCCCTCAGAGAATGACTAGATTAAAATGATTATCAAGGGCACTGGGCCCTCCATTTACAGCAAGTTGAGGAGGATAACCTCCATGATTACAGACTTTCGGCAGTTGAGGGAAACTGTCATGGACATTGAAGAGGAATAGGCGGAAAACAGAAAGTTTTATGGCTTAAGTAGGAGGCCTATTGGGGGGACATTGGGTACTAAACCTGTTTCTGTGGAAGTTGCTGCCATCCGGAACCGGAAATTTTCCAAATTGGGAAGACCCCTGTCAAAGGTACTAGAGAAATTGAAGAGGCAAAGACTCTTAAAACCCTTGGAAGCCAAACCATTATCCAATCCCCCACCATCACATTATAACCTAAACCTTTACTGTTCCTTTCACCAACAAAAGGGCCACGACACCGACAATTGTGCCCGACTCCACCATGAAATCCAGGACCTGATAGACTCCAAAAAGATACCCGACCCTGAAACAGAATGCCCCAACACACACCAGAACCCTTTACCAAATTACCACTCTATCCCGCCCCCAACCTATATGATAAACTCTGGCCTACCCGAGAACCTTGTCCTCAAATCCTTTGACCTTCAAGTCGTTTGCCTTGGGATTTGGGATAGTAACAGCGAAGATGAAACCGAACATGGGAAGCGTTTCTGGGCAGACTTCTCCAGTAGTGATGAAGAAGAAGTTAGGGGTATGACACGCAGCGGGCGTTTCTACAATGATATGACTGATAAGGGTAAATGAGTGTTATCATAGGGTAGAGAAGTGGCTGAGAATACAGAAAGTGCCGAGGGAGATGTAGTGCTACAGCAGTTGAGGAAAACCCGAGCGCAAGTGAGTATATGGGATTTGTTGTGTGCATCTCAGGAGCACATGCGGGCCATGGTTGAGGCCTTAAGCAAGATAGTGGTGACGAAAGATGCCAACCCCGTAATGTTTGTTGGGTCAGTGCGAAAGGAGGCTTTGCAGATAATCACTTTTCTGAGGAAGAACTCCCAGCTGAGGGGAGAAATCATAATAGACCTTTGTTTATCAGAGCTGAAGTGAGGGGTAAAAGGACCTCTTGTGTGATGGTGGATGACGGCTCATCCATTAATGTGTGCCCATTGAAGATTTTGGCAAAGCTGGGTATAAAAGCAACGGATTTGGACCCCTTCAGTATGACCATAAAAACTTATGATGACAGTAAGCGAGGAGTTGAGGGTACATTTGTAGCAGCGGTCAAGGTTGGTCCTATTGAGGACGAAGTTGAGTTTACAGTGCTGGACATCCCAGCCACTTTTGCCTTGTTGTTAGGAAGGCCTTGGTTTCACAAACTTGGGGGCGTTCCTTCTACTTTGCATCAGATGATTAAGTTCCCGTATGAGGGAGAGATTGTTACCATCCGAGCTGAGATAGATAATATTGTGGCTGCTTTGGAGATACAACCTTTCACGAGGTTTCAGGTGTCAGCAACTTTTGACGAATGGGTGGATCCTAGGGTGGCTAGGATCATGAAAAAATGAGGTTTGAACTGGGTGAAGGTTCAAAATTGCCAGATTTCAGAGGACAGACTACTCGGAGGGGTTTGGGATACACATCTGATGAAGAAAAGCCGAAGGTTAAAAGAAAGGGCTGAAATTGATGGAGTACTTTGTGAAGGCTTTAGGGTATCAAGGTGAGCCCGAACCGATAGAAGTTAGTGGGATTGTGGTGCCTGGATTTGAGATCTTCCAGGATTTGTTGGGTGAGAAACCACTGACTAAAGAAGCTATGGAAGCAGAGAATTGGGAAGAAGAATTGATGAAGTTGGAGAGCCTGACTCTGGGAGAAGACAAAAAGCCTGAGGAAAACCTGGTTGCAGAGGAAGAAGTGTCTATAGATTATGAAGACATTTACCTTCCTGATTTGTCTGAATGTACTTCCGCATTATCCAATAATAAAGACATTTCTTTTGCTTACTTGCCTGAGTCATTCCCATTTACTCTGCACGAATCAAGCATATTTGATATCAGTTCGGCCAGAACTACTGCATTTAACTTGGGTACACTTGAGAACCCCAAGGAAATTCTGAGAGGGATAAATTAGAAGAAGTATTGGGCAGATATGCCAAAGTGTTTGCTTGGTCCTATGAGGACATGCCTGAGGTAGACAGAAACATTGCCCAGCACACAATACCAACTTATCTGAATATGAGGCCAGTAAAACAGAAACTCCGACGGATGAGACCAGAATGGGCTGAGAAAGTCAGAGAGGAAGTTAAGAAACAGATAGATGTGGGGTTCCTGGAAGTAGTAAAGTATCCTGAGTGGTTGGCTAATATAGTGCCAGTTCCGAAGAAAGACGGGAAAGTCAGAATGTGTGTGGATTACAGAGATCTCAAAAAGCCTTGCCCGAAGGATGATTTTCCTCTACCGCACATAGATGTTCTGGTTGATAGTACGGCTCTATCTGCTATGTATTCATTTGCAGACGGGTTTTCAGGTTACAATCAGGTGCTCATGGTTGAGAAAGATAAGCACAAGACTACCTTTGTTACCGAGTGGGGTACTTATCGTTACAGGGTAATGCCGTTTGGGCTCAAGAATGTGGGAGCTACGTATCAGCAGATGGCCACTACATTGTTCCACGATCTGATACACAAAGAGATTGAAGTGTATGTGGATGACATGATGGTGAAATCAGAGACAAGAATTGGGCATATAGAAGCACTGGAGAGGTTCCTTCAGAGAGTTGACAAGTACAACCTGCGGCTGAACCCCAAGAAATATGTTTTTGGGGTAACGTCAGGAAAGCTGCTGGGGCATACAGTGGGAATAGGAGGAATTGAGGTAGACTCTAAAAAGATCAAAGCAATCACAGAGATGCCAGCACCGAAGACTGAGAAGGAAGTCAGAGCATTCCTGGGGAAGATTCAGTACATCAGTCGGTTCATCACCAAGTTGACGTCAGTGTGTGAGCCTATCTTCAAACTGTTGAGAAAAGATCAGCCGGTAAAGTGGAATGAGCAGTGTCAGTCAGCTTTCGACAAGATCATAGAATACTTGGTAAAACCTCCTGTGTTGAAACCTCCGAGGTTGGGCAGACCTTTGATATTGTATTTGGCCATAGAATCAGAAGCACTGGGGGCAATGATGGTACAGGCAGATGAGACAGGGATAGAACATGCAGTTTACTATCTGAGTAAGAAGATGCTCCCATATGAGGCTCGTTATCAAGAAGTAGAGAAGATCTGTCTTGCAGTGGTATGGGCTTCCAGAAAATTGCGGCATTATTTCCAGTCTTACAAGATCCAGGTAGTGGCAAAGGAGAATCCTCTAAAATATCTGCATTCAGTGCCTTCGCTAGTGGGGAAATTGGGCAGATGGTTAGTATTGCTGACAGAGTTCGACATTGAGTATCTCACCACCAAAGTGATCAAGGGGCGAGCAGTAGCAGAGTTTCTGGCGTTGCAACCTATTGAAGGGGATCAGTATAAGTTTGAATTTCCAGATGAAGAGATCCAAGCAATAACAGTTCAGAGATGGAAAATGTATTTTGACGGAGCAGTGAATTACAAGGGAGCCGGAATTGGGATTGTGATAGTGACCCCCGAAGGAGAGACCTTGCCTTTGGCCAAAAGGTTGACATTCAGAGTAACCAACAACATGGCCGAGTATGAAGCATGTGCTTTTGGTTTGACTGCATTGATAGCCTTGAAGGCCGAGAATGTGGAAGTCTACGGAGATTCTATGTTGGTAGTCCAGCAGATGCGAGGAGAATGGGAGTTGAAGGAAGAACGGTTGAAACCTTACCTTTTTTACCTCAGAAAGTTGGCACAGGTTATCCCCGATTGTAAGTTTCAGCACTTGCCAAGAGAAGAGAATCAGATGGCAGATGCATTGGCCACACTCGCAGCGACTTGGGAAAATCCAGAAAAGTTAGTGATGAGACCGCTGATACTGACAACAGCAAGAAGACCTGTTTATGAGATAGAGAGAATTCTGGAAATAGAGGTCGATGACGGTGAACCTTGGTATTATGACATTCAGAGGTATCTGGAATATTAGGAACTCCCCGAGGGAGCAGGCAGAAAAGACAGAATAGCCATTCAAAAGTTAGCTTCCCAGTATGTGATTTTGAAAGGGGAACTGTACAAGAGGCAAGCAAACGGTATTCAGTTGAAGTGTTTGAGAAAAAGAAGAAGCTCAGCATGTAATGGAAGAAGTACACGCCGGGGTATGTGGTCCACACATGAATGGGTTGAATCTATCCCGCAAGATAGTGAGACAAGGTTTTTATTGGTCAACCATGGAAACAGACTGCGCGAAGATGGTAAAGCACTGTCATGATTGTCAAGCACACGGTAATTTGAATCACTTGCCGCACACAGAGTTGCACGGGTTGTCAGAGCCGTGGCCTTTCTCAGCATGGGGAATTGATATGATTGGAGAAATTCGACCGAATGCATCGAATGGGCATCGCTTCATAGTAGTGGCAGTAGATTACTTCTCGAAGTGGGTGGAAGCCGAATCATTCCGCAATGTTACAGCAAAATAGATGGCAAAGTTTATAGCTCGGAACCTCATTTGTCGGTATGGTATGCCGCATCATGTAGTGACAGACAACGGAGTTCAGTTTCAAGGAGAGACGAAGGCAATGTTACAAAATACGGGATAGTCCACCACAAGTCATCACCGTACAGACCGCAGGCAAATGGGGCAGTTGAGGCAGCCAACAAGACTATAAAGATGATTTTAGCCAAGACGACAGAGAACTGCAGAGATTGGGCCGAGAAACTACCATATGCTTTGTGGGGGTACAGAACATC